>JAZHYW010047279.1:0-15625 GCA_037355805.1 Ixodes ricinus
TATCTTTGTCAGTTGCTCCTGTTGATCGAGAGTTTGCAGCCTCGTAGCGAAATTGTTGTACATTACAAAAATTTGAGAAGCAAAGAAATAAAAAAATAAAAGCGAAACAAAGGGCAAATGAACACTGATAAGTTTAAAATATGTGAATACGTTAAAAAGACGCAGAACTAATTTTCGAGCGAAAATGAATCAACGAGCGCTTGAGATATAGGAACCGGGACTCGTTACCGGCTGCCTACAGGCCGCATGCTGCCCGCGGGGCCGCGTGTTTGAGACCCCTGTTCAAGAGTATAGTAAACATTCGCTCCAAATGTATATAGTGCGCATGCTTAGTTTCTTTCTATGAGCCGCCCTGATGCAGTGTAATATTAAATATGAAATCAAATAGTCTTAGTGATTTCCACAACCGTAAAAGTTAGCAACATTATTTGCTTGAGCAAGAAGGTATACTATGCAATTAAGAATTTTATATACTCACTATTTATTACGGTCAAAAGTTGCAATCTTGAGGTGTGCATGTTGTACATTCAAATAATTAATCATGTTTATAAACTGAATAGCTTGTGACTATATGGACGCTTTTTTAGTTTCCTTCAAACAACAAATAACTACGAAGGGCAGTGTGTAGAAAAAAATAAGAAAATAAGCAGCACGGAAAAGGGAGCCATGTAAGCATGCAATGCCGCCATCCTCTTTATATCCCAATATTTCAATGTAACATCACAATGGGCTTTGTATATAAGCCAAGATAACCATAGAGCAACATACGAAGAATTCCGAAACTGATGTTTATGTGACATCGGGTAAAGGTGGTCATGACCACTCGATGTAGAATGAAGTAAGAAAATACTGAGAAAGTGCTACTAATATAAGTGATGATGTGTTTTTTGTACAGGTAAATGGGCTATTAATGAACTGAGGCAGATACTGATAAATTTAAATAAGCAAGTAAAAATCAATGCCTTCCATGCAGATGAAAAGTTAGTCATGTTAATTTTCGTTTTGAGGGTCGTTATACCGGCGGTAAGTGCGTGGTTGGATAATACAAAACGTGGTAAACGAAAGCTAGGCTTAGAAAAACAGAATTAAAGATAGAGGGTGCATAATATGGAAACCTTGTTCCTCATGAAAACCAGACACTTATATTTTTCAAAAAATTGTACATTTTTGATAACCTTCTGATCGCTGCAACAAGTGGTGGCGTTCAATTGTAATTCAAAGAGCAATCAATTTTGCTGTTCATACCTAGCCGTGTAAAAAATATACTGAACTAAAATACAGGAATATCTAGGCCACAGCAAAATGGCACTGTTCGATGAAACAACCATGAACTCACATTCGTAAATTAAAACAATTTGAGCAACACCTGAAAATACTTTGGGATATTTTTAAGGTCAGGTTGCGAGAGGAAACATATTACAATAAAATATAATTTAAAAATAAATGCGCAATTTTCAGCGAATATATAAATTAGAAGAATTTAGTAACTCGAGTATGTCACGAATGGACTTTAGAAAAAAAAAATCGAATGATTTGAATTACTCCATTGCGTACCGATACAACCGGATGCAGCATAGGGTGGGAAAATGAAATGAATATATATATATATATATATATATATATATATATATATATATATATATATATATATATATATATATATATATATATATGGTGAGCCAGAGTAGTGTGAGAACAATGGACCGGGAAAATGTAATAAGTCAGAGATCCGTACTTGCGGAGATGCTATGCTAGGAGTTTATTGTAAGTATTACGACGGTTTCGCCGAGAAGGCTCGGCTTCGTCACGGGACATGTATGCCATCTCTTGACGAAGCCGAGCCTCCTGGCAGAAACTGTCGTAATACATACAATAAGCTCCTAGCATAACAACTCCCGCAAGTACGGATCTCTGACATATTATATATATATATGATATATATATATATATATATATATATATATATATATATATATATATATATATATATATATATATATATATATAAATATATATATATACCGCGGGTGTTTTTGCGAAGATTTTCAAAAATCCTAAAACTTAGGGCGTTTGAACAAAAAAGAAACTCTTCGGGAACAAACTACCAACCACGGCGGATGTCAGGAATTGCCGAAAACATGCTATTTAGCCAGCTAATTAATTAAGACATGTTAATATAACTTTTATATAGTGAAAATAGACATATGGTTTTAATTAGAAAGTTGCTGAGCTTTTTGGAAAACCACTCAATTGGTCAATTTCAGAAAAACTTCGAGCTCGTTAGAAGAGTGGTTGCGCACTAAAGTTACCACTCGTTACCAGTTACAAGGCTGGGGCTAGAAAAGAGGCGGAAAATCGCGCGGGCGCCTTATCGCAACCACTAGCCTTTTTACCTGCTACAGGATTGGTAACTTCAGTGAGCTGGTACTCTTCTGACGCGCTCAGTCTTTCTGAAAACGACTGATTTATTGTTGTTTTTGATATATATATATATATATATATATATATGACGGCCATGGTGGCGGGAGGCCGAAGGCGTGGTTATATAACTGGGAAGAAAAAAACCCTTGGCGAAGGCAGCACCACGGACGATTTATTCTTCGACGTTTTGGCCGGAGTCCGGCCTTCATCCAGTTGAAGTCGGGACTCCGGCCGAAACGTCGAAGAATAAATCGTCCGTTGTTGCTGTTTTCACCAAGCGTTATTTTCTTCCCAGTTATATATATATATATATACACATATATGTGTATATATATATCCGTTTTTTTTCAAAATTCCAATGCACGTAAGGGGTTCATTAAGCGCGTCTAGCGTCTACCCTGACAAAGTAGGATGGCGATTACTTTCATCAAAGGCGCTATAAATATTTGAAAGGATACAGCTCGGTCTGAAAACAATTTAAATACTTGTGTACGCTCAAGCTCTAAGTGGTTCTCATGACTAATTTTCCAAGGTCTGCCATAATAAACCGAAGATACATTCTTTAAATGAGGAGAACCAATGGAGTGGGCCGAGGTCCAATTCGGTTCGAAAACATTTTTTCAGTGACGGAAAGACCTTTATCCGACCCAACGTGAAAAACCACTTGGTACGTTCATTATTCCCAAGATAATCAATATACTCATACCCCCATCGTGGATAAGAAGTTACACTCTCACAAGGTCCCCGGGAAATGTTGATATGCCTTTACGCTTGCCTTGTGCTCGGAAACTCTTTACAAATATGGAATTTTTCTGTAAAGATTACTAATTTCAAAATTATCATAAATCGAGATCAAATGTAGTATAACCAAAAGAGGGACAGTATTTTGAAATATGTAGAGAATAGCTTACTAAAGGCTGAAATCAATCCTCATACAACTTGAAATCGGAGAACGTGCTTTATGTCTACACGTACAAACAATTCGTTTCCAAAATGAACTAAAAGCAATACCATAGCCCGTGGCAAAACTTTTTAACGTCCAGTAGTCTTTATTTAGAAACAAAGCTTGGCAATCTTTGCGGTATGCTCGTGTGAATTAGAATAGTAAGTCGCGAAAAAAGAAGCTTGTGACCATCACTATATATAAGGAGCTGTATTTGTTTTCTTATGCTTTCTCCCTCAAATCGGCATTCCTGAATAAGGGCTTTTGATATATTGCGGAATAGTGAAATTCTGTATTTTTGAATCGTTTTTTTTATTTGACTTCGATTCTAAAATTCAGGATACTTAGGTGAAGCTCCTTCCTCTGTCAGATCCGCAGCATTCAAAAGTATAATTTTAATCACTGCCCCCGTTTAAGAAAACTTCATTGATTATATGGGCAATTTTGAAATTGTAAATAAAAGCCTGTAGTTTTAAGAATAATATTCTTTATTTAAAGTGCATATAAACAACTAGAATGGCTATACTCCCTCTTCGCCCATTTCCTTTCTAAATTAAAACTCGCGATAATATTTGTTTTCAATGACATCTTATCCCAAAGGCCAAACACAAAATGCGGAGGCATTGAACTATTAGTAAGGGCGATTTTTCCTGCAATTACAATATTTTAGTCGAAAATGTCAACAATGCCGAACTAATTTTATCGTATTTTATCTTCGTGCATTCTTCCCGATTAAAAATAGCTTGAATAACCCTGTACTTTCCTACTATAGCGTTTCGTTTAGTCTCTCCAGGCGACATTGTTTATGTAGCAATTGTGAGAACATTTAACTTGAATACGCTTTCTCTAAGAGTCCACGACATAAGGCGTTTTATTGCCTGGGTTTACTTGGGGCGGTATCAAAGGTTTCGCTTACTTAATTGTTATCACTACTGCATTGTTGAATTTTGACCCTGCTTAGTTCAATTGGCCTTCTAGATATTTGGACATTTAGGTTCCCTATTGGGAATTAGGCTTGAACACAAAATATCAAATTAAGATTAAAAAAATACCTATCATCAATAGTACGTATTAAAGTCAGCCTCCTTCTGCCTCCTGACTGACTATACTTCGTTTTATGATGGTTGGCGTAAATTTCGTTTGGGCCATACGTAAACGGATGACTTATCAGATTCAACCTGATTAACCCACCAGTATAACATAAAGGAAGCGTTCTTTGTTCGTCTACATTTGCTTCGTCTACATTTGCAGTGCCGAACAAAAATAAACACGAACGATGCAGCGACAGCCTCTCTCCCACGTCTCGCCACTCAACAGTTAGCAGCAAAGGTTATTGCTCGGTATGCACGATGCACCTTCGAGCGTAATGACGATGCCAATTGGCGGCGCGACATTTTCGGTGAATGAAACTCAGCTCGACATCTTTGCTTTTCATTACAAACATACCCGCGCTCGTTCACCGAGTCGGCAATGCCTCCCATGCGCTTTCAATAACCCCCAACGACACGCAAAAAGAAAGAAATTGTCGCATTTTATTGTGTAAATTGTCATAGCGTAACATCGCTCTAAAGCTGATCTTGCTTTTTGTGTGTTATCACAGGCCATTTCAAATGCGTAGGCAGCAGTGTTATGTCCGACATTGGCGCCGAATGCAGTAAAATGTTGAAAAAATCAGCACGAATTTTATTTACCGAAATGGCACATTGTTCAGCAACGTCACTACCGAGGATGATTTCATGTCAGATCCTACAATGATGATCCGTGTATTTCTTTAATATTTATATATAAACAAATATGTGAAAAGCTAGGTTCTGATGAGGAGCATTAAATTATATTTGAACACTGTATATGGGTTTCTTTTGGAGATATGAAATTTCGAACTTTGAGGGGTGGGTAATGCCCAGATTTCATTGTGGTACTTCGCACCACCCTAAACTTTTGTAGCGAAGAATTCATGTACTTAACATTCTTCCGAATTAATAATATAAACAATTAATAATAAAACAGTTTACAACATTTAAACAATTTTAACGATTGCAACATATTTTTTAATAAAAACTCATTGAAACCCTTTTAAGTAACCATAGTTTTAGACAACAATACTTTAAAAACCAAGCGAGCTGGTGGTGATTCTTGGTAATAAAGGCCTGAGACTCAGAAACACAGAAGGGGATGTTGTGATTGAGACGTTGTGTTCTGTTCGTCCCCTTTCGTGTTCCTAAGTCTGGAGTTTTTATTATCATGTTTTAGACACTTTCAATAATGATTTACCACCAAACTATTGCCGCCGACGTCTGCTCCAGGGACATTTTTAGAATCGACAAGAGCCCTAAAATGGTGCTGTCACCACGTAGACTGTAGGAAGTCCTGCTGTCCCTAACTTACCCTGATATTTCTGTTTCCTGCATTACCTCCTAAGATATCCCTCCCCCCTCCCTCTCCACTCCTACCAACCACGCAACAATTTTGTTTGTGCGCCGTAAGTGTTGCAAGTGTGCTCTTTGGGCGATTCATTTTAAAATCGTGCAGGGAAAACAAGTTCACGTCTCAAACTTTCGAGCAAAAATATATATGCCAGGCACAATCCTTTCGAGATGAAAGTGAAAAGCCCTTTTGCGTTGTATTTTTAGTTTTTGAGGTTTTTTACTTCTGCAGGAGCCACTGAATTTGTGATTTGGGCGATCGTCGCAGGTGGCGTATTTGAGACCTTTTCAGGTTCAGATACGTTCCGCACAAAAATCTAGTTTACATGACCTTCTAAACTAAATTAAACGCACAAAATGCTCATTAAACTTTATTTGTTTTCTTTCTGAAGAAATCCAGAACCTGGCTCTTTTATAATAATTTACCAGATTTGAATGATGCTAACTTCTGTAACAAGGAATTTCACTATAAAATTTACATACCACATGAAGTCTTAAACAAATGCCTATTCTAGTAAACTTTCGTTAAATTAAATAAATATATCTTAGTTATTAACGCCTCTTATTACAAAAGTGTATTGTTTTGCACTGAAGCCCAGAAGCCATTTTTTAAATATTTTCGTTATTGGCGTGTGAAAAAACTCGGTGTCGACTTATAGCCGATTATAGCAGAAACGACGACAAAACCAGAAAAGGGCTGCAGCACGAGACTCACGAGATCTCACGTGGGCATCTCGCTCCAGATATCATTCAGATCCACTTCATTATTTTATAAGCATGAAACCAGTCATAGGTGGGGATCGGACAATGCACCTTCACCTTTAGTGCACCGTCACGAGGAACAACGAAAACTTCACGGCAGGCGAAATTTCATCCTTATAGATTCCCTTTCCAAAAATTGGACCGCCGATCCGAAAACAGGGTTTGTCCATGGTGAAAGCCAGTTTTCCCTGTACCGCATAACCTCACAGATCCGCAGGTTCCACTACGTTGCCACCGCTCTTCCACCCGAAAGCAGGAAGCGATGTACAAAGTTTATGTCCTCGTTCCACCCCAGAGCGAGCCTTACACCACCATGAAGACGAAACTTGTGAAGGACACGTCGACATTTGAACAGCGCCGCCTACACCAACTCTTGGCGAGAAAAGAACTATCCTCGGCGACCGCAAAAACATCGCAGCTGCTACGGTACCTCCAAAAACTCCTCGTCGTAGCGAGCAGCATCATTCGTCACGACACATCTGAAGGTATTATTTGTTCAGCGATTGCCGACCAATGTCCGCACGGTGCTGCAGCTATACGACCGAACCCTCCAGTTGACCGCCCTGACAGAACTGGCAGACTCCATTATGGATGTTGCCACACCACCGGCAGCAGAGTTGCACCACCGCGAGTATCGACAAAAGTATCCGTTGATTCACCGTCCACCAATTTCTCCACAGAGCCACACGACCTACGGGATGTTTTGCAATGAGAGTTGATTGATCTCAGAAATGAAATAGCTGTAGTTTGGATACGCTGCTCGGTACACGTCGCGGCAACGCACTGAGGACAGAAATCCTCGGAATTTCTCAATTTCACCTCAGTCCAGATTGTACCTGTACCACTGGACATTGGGAAGCAGTGCCAGAAAACTGCAAACCACCACCCGCAGCGAAAATGGCAACCCCCCCCCCCCCACCAAGATCAGCAAGCGTCCTCGGACGGATGCGATCCGCTCATTCGTCGTCACGGATCGCGATACCAGGTGGAGTTTCCTTACAGCACTTGCGCGCTGGCGCGAAAGTAAGCTTGCTGCCGTGCATTCGCACTTCCTCGTCAGCCGCAGCAACCGCACTCCTCTCCAGGCTGCCAATAAAACACCCATTGTAACCTACGGTGGACGAGATACGAGATTTGACAGTCAACATCGGAGCCACGGCGAGTTTTACGATGGATATTTTCATTTGCGAATGTTGCATACACACATTTTGGGCGGGATTCCAATTTTTGTTTACCATACCATGTTGTGAACCTGATCGGCTGATTATATGACGACATTTTTTGTGAAGCGATATCTTGTTTTATACTAAACCCTAATACATTGGAACACCAAAATATAATAAACCTAACAGCTCTTGTCTCTGCATTGCGACTTTCGCCATATGGCAGCCTAAAGGGTTGCTGACTGTGACGTCAGAATGTTTTTGGCGAACCACGGCAGGAGGACGATTGCGGTAAAAGCCGCGGCAATCACTGCGAAATTCGAGCTGCCGCGAAATAGATGTATTATTTGCTTTTATGAAAGTATTTTGTAGTTGAAATTTACTGGGTGTAACAAGCTTCGACTCAAAATTCGGTATCCGACCGCTGACCTATCGAACTTCGTGCAGCGTTGCCCGCAGATGTGTGTCATTTTTTGTGTAAAATTTACAAAGAGCGAACTTATCCTGAGGAAAAAGTAAAGAAAGAAAAAGGCTTAGCTCCTATGGAAATGCGGCGAAGCCAAAGGTCTTCAAACAATACGGCGCCGTTTCGCACGGGAGACAAGAGATGGCACAAGCGGTTGCGATGCCAACTACGCCAACGAACGAGCATACGGCGCCGAAGGCCGGCGTCTTTAGCAGACGATCTTTTCGATTCAAAAGCGGCGCGAGCTTTTCTGATATGAGTTGCCAATGCATTATTTTATCATCCTTACTGATAAAACATATTGAATGGACACATAATCGATTAGAAAATTGTTTGTCGGGATACCGATGTCGTCTGCTTTGCAGTTCCTTGTTGTAACCGCGCCTGTTTTTGTTTCTGCGACTGTCGCCACCTGCGGAACGCGCGCCGCTTTTGAGTCGAAAAGTTCGTCTGCTAAAGACGCCGGCTCTCGGCGCTGTATGCTCGTTCGTTGGCGGCAGTTGGCGTTGCAACCGCTTGCGCCATCTTCTTGTCTCCCGTGCGAAACGGCGCCGTATTGTTTGAAGACGTTTTGCTTCGCCGCATTTCCATAGGAGCTAAGCCTTTTTCTTTCTTTAGTTTTTCCTCAGATAAGTTCGCTCTTTGCAAATATTACAAAAAAATGCACCATATGTGGGCACCGCTGCAAAAAGCCGTAGCGCGATAGGATAAGAAACCGAATTGTGCGGTCGATTTAAAGAGCCTGGCCACTCCTTGATACACCCAGTATTTCATTGAGCGATTATTAACGTGTTATTGCATTTCTTTCCACTTCTATGTTAAGTGAAGAAACCTGGGTTTCGTTCATCTAATTCGTTTTGCTTCTAAATTTGTACTTACTTTTCAATAATGAAAACGCTCAGAATAAACGTTTTACAGAAAGTCGAATTGACGCTGAGTATGCAAATAACAATTGAGTTTAATTATATCCAAAACAAAGGGCTGCTGCAGCGTTCTTTCGGTCTCCAGTAAAAAGTGACATTGAATTGAGATTAGCTTAATAAAAGGATCGTAATTTCACCATGCGGTCTTTTGAGAGCCTTCTAAAGTGTATGTTTGGGGCTTGTTGATCATTCGTACACAAATACCACCACCGCAATCTTCAAGATTCAGTGTTGGGTTCCCCTCAACGGGTTACTTACAGTAGACTGCGCAGAGTGAGCGATTCGGCTGGAGAAACACTGATTTCTCCCACCTTTGACTTCGCAATTCGGAAATCAACTTATCATCACATTTAAAAAGCCTGTAGCGCCTTATAAACAGGTGTCTTATTCCTTAGTCGGGGATTTTAAAAAAAAATATTGTGCTTGATGACCAAAAGATAATATGTGCGCCTTTGCCTGCCGTACCCTTTCTTTGTTGCTTTATATTTTTTCCTCTATGACGTTGGACATCATTATAAATGACACCATATTTAAAACCCTGAAACGATTCTGAACTTTAGAACTTCAAGCAAATATAGAAAAGAAAGTGGTTCAAGACGAATATCTCTTTTTTCTTCTCTGTTTTGTAACACTTTGTTGATTAGTATTCCAACCGGAACAAAAAAGGTGTCGTGCCTTCGCGGAAGAATACTTAGAAGAAAGAGAAACTGAAGAGGATTGAAAAGTCGCACGTATTGTCTACATCAGTATAAAATGCAGTAGCACGAAAAGCAACAGTGGGGGGGGGGGGTAGCTGCGTTTCCTCTGACGAAGAAGACGTTGCAGCAAGGCAAAACGAAGTGCACGCTTTTTTGAACAACGCAAAGCGGGCGACACACGAGCTCGCGCTCGGGGACTAAATATAACTGTTTCACTCTCTGCACGGTGTCGGTTGCGCAACATGTCTTACCCATCTCGCGACACGAATATTCACACGCGACTACAAAACTGTGACCCGGACGTGAATTGGTTCCGAGCACCTGTCATCCCGGTGAATGTTCTCCGCGACCGGAGACACTAAAACGATGCGGCTTCGGACGAGAGTGCGGAGGTCAGTCATCTTCCTCAAGCTAGGCCTCCCACACTTGCGGCCTCCATCACCGCATCTCTAGTCGCGTCTGCTGCCGGTACGCCGGGACGCATCCACTTCACTCGTACCCGCTGGCCTCGGCACGCTGTGCTGCTGCTCCATCGACGCCGCCGCCATCTCCCTTCTGCCACCGTCTACGGCGCGTTGTTGGCCGTCGATGGCGGTTCGGCTGTTGAGTCGCGGAACATCAGCGTCGCTCGTCAGCTCTACACCGCGATTCTGAGGGAAAAACTTGCAGCGTCCCCACAGCTGGTCGCATCATACCGCGAGCATGAGGTCTAGTTCGAGCCACCGGCGAGCCCGCTCTTTCCGCTGGCGGCAACTACGGGAGTACACCACACAGTCGAACCCCTTCGCCTGGAGCGGATCCGCCAAACGCCAGCCCACTTTGAGATCAGCGTTTAATCGGACGCTGTCTCAGCCCACGTTACCACCCTCTGTTCAACCTTGCCATCCCCTCGTTTCCTCGTTTGCAGCTAGTCCCCGGGTACAGGTAACGATCTCTATACTCAGTTCACCCTTTAGATAAGACTTCAGCCAATATACCTTTCGCTAAATTACCCAAGCATCAAAGAGAGTGTACACGCGCTGCACGTGTTCGCCTTCCCTAGGTATGTAACCGAAATAAAGCGTCCGTAAAAAGCGCGTGCGATGTGCCTTTGGTTTACAGATTTTTGCTTTCGAACTGTTAGAGCGGAAGACACCATTAAGCGCAGCGCGGGTGCCAACGTTTCTGGCATTTTTTATGATGCTCGGTTCATTCTGGCAAACAGTCTGTTAGACTATCACAAGAGATCGAGCAGGCCGCTTTGAAGCGTTATTTAGCAGAGCGAGCGCTAGCGCTAGAAATGCATATCTGAAATTTAGGAGCGTGGGCAAGCTCTCAGCTAAAGGGCGAACAGAGTCACAGCCTCCTCTATACTCACAAGGCCTGGCGGTTCGATGACCATGGAGTGCCCGGTTGCAGATTTGGAGCGCGAGGATCTGGTAGCACAGAGCATTTCTCGGAGAGTCTGGTATTCAGCCCAGAGCTTTTGCAGCGGCGAGGACCCCAAACGTGGTTTTCGAACCAGACGAGAAAAGGAGCGGTAGCCCGAGGAACACGAGAAGCAGGAGCGGACATTCCATCGCTCGGGACAAGTGTGTTTCCGCATCTCGCCACAGCCGGGTGCCCATGGCATGCCTCTTGTCTACCGCTCTACTTTTACACTTTCGGCGGCCGCGACTTGGGGCGGTCTGCCAGGCTTTGTCAGTATAGAGGAGGCTATGCTGTAGCGTGTCTGCCTCTAACGAAGAAAACGTTGCCGTGAGGCAATGCAAAGTGCGCGCGCTTTTGGATAGCGCATTGCATACTATGCACTTGCGAGCGCTCGTGGAGTAACATAACTCTTTCGCCTCAGCTGGGAGTTGGTCGAAAATTCTTTCCTACCCTACGACGCGAATATCGAAAGCATCTGCTGTAGCTGTAGTGCAAATTGGGCTCCATTACTTTCAAAAACAAAACAGTCGCTCTGCCGTTGAAGATGTCGGAAGAGGCTGAATACGTTGATGGTAGAAAAACTTCTTTCATCCAACAAGTGTTTCTGATAACTTCATTTGCAGTTTTGACTTCACCTTGGCTCCGTAATGTTGAACGTGCACAACATTGACCTATTGTTCAGTCAACATTAAAGCCAGTTTCTTGTTTAGTTAAATATTTAACTTGTCCTGAATCGCTGAAACTAAAACATTCAATAGATTTATAGGGGCTATTTCACAGAAAGAGTGCATGCTTATATGTCGCAAACTATTAAAACTGGTGTACTTGTCTTGTCATAGTTCGACATATGCCAGATTATTTCTATATTTCCAAAGCTTGTCAATGATAGATTTAGGGAAGATGTCCGAATCTAATACATGTTATTCAACTGTCATACCATGCTTTTATAAATAGGGAGTCTTGTGTTTCAATACAAGCACAGTACTCAACGAAACGAAAAAGAGCAGCGGAGCGCGTGGCCTCGTGTACCGGTGGCGCCATCTGCCAGGATAAGCGGTCTATCTGGTGCCGCCCTTTGCAGATGCGCGCAACTGTGCCAAGCTACTTAGCGGCTGTTCGTGCTCGGTGCACAGCCCCTGATAGGCGATCAACGCTGGCAATAAATTTGCGACATGAGAGCGTTTCTTTTTTTGTTTGAGTAGCATAAACAGTTTATCTGTCTCCAAAGGTGAATGTTGTAAAAACGTGACCACCACTCGCACTGATCTTACTGTTCATACTAAATAAATGTGTAGGGTCATGGCAGGTATGCTCTTTTTGTAGACTCAATTAATGAAATGTATTATTTTTTCACAAACTTTATTTATATATATATATATATATATATATATATATATATATATATATATATATATATATATATATATATATATATATATATATATATATATATATATATATATATATTCGGCCGTAGTCCGGCCTTCGCGACGAACGCTCGGACTCCGGCCCGAAATAGGCCTAATTCGCTCTTTTTAAAGCACTGAGTGTAAAGACCATCACAAATAACGCATACAAGAACTAGACGCTAAAATGTTTTTTTAAAAGCTTTTAGTAATATAAAACATAAACATTTTTTTTCAAACCTTTATAGTTGCATTCTACGTATCCTCAAGCTTATGTATACCAAATTGGTTTGTCATAAAGCAATGTTAAGAAAAAACAAACAAAAAAATACTTTGAACGCAAACTGTGAAGATGCCTCTAAGATGCAAAAATAGAGAAAAACTTTTGAATTTTACCATTCGAAGTAGGCAAATATTGATTTGTTAATACTTTTTGAAAAGTTGAAGATACACGAAATGCCGGTAGAGAGGAGACGGCTATCCCTACATTAGAATATTTTAATGGCAGGCGACGTCAAAACCTTGAACTACTCACACGAACATCGTCCATATTTATGTCTTTTGGTTCGCCGGGAAGTTTTTTTTTAAACATAAAATATGATGATACAAGAATAATAAGAACCACTAATACACAATATATATATATATATATATATATATATATATATATATATATATATATATATATATATATATATATATATATATATATATATATATATATTATATATATATTTGCTTTTGCTCCTTTCTAGTTTTTACCTCTTCTTAGGTAATTATCCTTGCAAACTGCGTGATAAATAATTAGATCATTTTCTTAATATTTTCTACCTGATCATTTTTTATCAAAATAATCACACACTTTATAGTACATCATCCGGTTAAAATGAAAAAAACTGAGATCCCAGAGTTATTAGCGAAAGATTCGTAGTCCTACTTTTAAAAAAGTAAAATATGTTTGAGAAAAAGATTACAAAGGGTACACATATTTTCCTGTTATCTTGAGTAACCCTGTTATTATCTGGGTAAATAAACTGTTTCCTAGGTAAAGTCGCCATTAAACGCAATTAGAAAAATATGAGTGGTCGCCGGGCCCGCAAAATGGCCACACGAGGCGCTTCACCCACGCCGGCACAGCGGAAGCGAGATTGCCTCGCCAGTTCTATATCTTAAGCAAGGAGGAGGTCGGAACACAGATATGAGTTTCCAAAGCCAGCCAATATAAGACCCCCGCTTTGCCTCAGGCTTTCGCAGGACATAAACTAATGTGCACATCAGTTGCCTTTTTGCTTGCTCTGCTGAGAGCTACTCTATCTTCATTAATATATACTGTTATATTTTTATCATAAGTCTTAAGGTGCTGACTGGCAACGCCTATGAATGCAAGTACAAGAAAGCGTTTAAATAAGGTAACTGTCGGCCGATGCACGTCCCAGGTTGTGAAGTGGGAACAACCCAGCAACTCTCCATTTCGGCGTAGTTCGTGAAAACGCTGCGCCGCGTGTGACAGTTTCACCTTCACGGCCGTTGATCAGCTGTGCTAATCTTTTTTCAAACCGACAATACACGAATGCGCAGCTTAGTCAGCGCTTTAGACTCTCTAACAAAATGATGCCAATAAAGGCGACTTTCATTATGAAAAACAGTGAAACATATTTCAAGAGAAAATATGGTCTCAAAGGACTAACGACTTCATTTCGTTTTCTGAACTCTCATTTGCTCCCCGATGTGACCATCTGGTTCGAGCTAGGTATTGCGCACAAAAAATGGGACCCAATCGCACTCGACGGGCACTAACCGAGAGGCGTGCTTGAGCAAAAGAAGCTATTTTGTTTTCTTAACACAAGGTGCATCTCCATGTTTTAATTCCCGAAGGCAAGCGGAAAGCTTGCCAGGAAAACAGCTAATATTTCGCTCGTCTTGTGGATCGGCGCGACTTAGCTCAGCACGGTGCCATGTGTTACCGAATTCTCACGAATGTTGCCAATTTCTTTAATGGGCCACGATCGTTGAGTCATTTCATAGTAAACTAAACTCGCGCGTTTTGTGTATCCGAGCTAACAATTCTTCTAACTCGCAATCACCCAGCTATCTCGTGAAAAATGATGTGTTGACGTTTGGCGCCAACATGAGTATTTATGCAAACGCAATATCTCTGAATACCAACAAACATCTTTTATTTTAAGTGATCAACTTTAAGAGTGTAGAAGACGCAGTTTTACCATCGCAGTCTCGCAGTCACAGTAAATGGCCATATAAAATGCTAAAGCGGAGTTACTGAAAACAACTCGAGATACGTCTCTGCCTCTGCCTGTTACCAACCTTTCTGGGTTATCATATGGTGTGCTCATAATCCGTGTTGACACACTTAATGCGCAGCACGTTCCACTCAGAACGCACATTTAGACACAGTACGCCAACATGTCGTCATCACTGTTTTAATAACATACCACATTAACAACGAAGAATGAACTGTAACGCTCCTACAACGTCAGCCTTTACAACAACATGCCCGTGGCCCGTAGCAAACAGATGCAAACAGAATAAAACAAAACGGCAGAGAAAATTATGAACGTTGAGAACGAAAATGGAAAAAGAAATGAAAGAAAAACCCAACGTGTTTGCTCGGAAGTGAAGAGCTCTGATTAGTTGTGATGGATGTATTTTTGTGTCATGTGCCATGTACATCACTCGACTGGTGTGCGTGGCGCCGGCGCAAAACAAGTGAAAGAATGTCCACAGAACAGCCTGAGTCCTCTGCCTCCGATCTTGTCAGTTCCAATTGCTCTTGTTTGCGATTTTGCTCTCTCGAAGCGGGATTGCAGATTCAGCTTTGAGTTGCGGTGCTGCAGCATTGTGCTTGGTCATTTCTGAAGTCACAAGTCAAGGGAACTCAATTAATGCATGTGAAAGTACTTTTGTTTACTACGTGTATTCATTTTCTGCGCATAAGAACTGTGTTCGGTTTCATAGCGTTCTCAAGCTGGCCACGCGCGCGCCATGCGCTATT
>JAZHYW010047282.1:0-21949 GCA_037355805.1 Ixodes ricinus
AATTTCCGCGGAAGTCGGGCCTTCCATGTAAAACTTGAGTAGAAAAGGCTCTATGGTTGACAAGAAGGTGTGTCATCTCTCTGAATACGTTGGATATCAGTGCCCTATGAGTGTAAATATAATGAAATCACATAGCTCTCTTTGTGTATTGTTAGCAACTGCCCTTGTATTTGGTAGTAGAGGCGCTGGTGGTGATTTGGACTCTTCACTCCAGGCTCCTATTTCTTATTTTTCGCCTCATACCTTTTTGCGGTTTCAAGAATCTTTTGGAACGGGGGACACTTTACGTCAACGAGGCCATCTTGTTCCAAGTAGTCAATCAGGAATGCTGCTAGAAATCCGTCCTTCATATTAACGAATAAGCCGCACTTCTGCATATTGCAGTTTTCCCTGTTCCACGTACAGTTGTAAATCAGCATCTTCATTGATTGTACCATATTCTGTTGCGGGTGAAGAAAGGTCTTTGGGTACATGATTCTTGAAACAAGTCTGGCACTGTACGTTGTGGTTCGACACCCACCAATATCGTCGTCATATAGAGCCTCATCATTTAATCATTACCTCGGCACCTCAAATTGCTCTTCATCAACAGTAAGTACAATAGGCTACCGCCATGTTTGCAATCCAAGAATTGAAAGAATTGGGTCGTTGAATCCTTCAATATGTCTGTTATTTATATAATGTTATTACGTTACATTACCTCGAGGCGATGGCGCGCCCATCGTCGATTCTTCATATGCCTTATACAAGGGGGGGGGGATCGGTGGCCGGGTGCACGTCTAGCGCACACCAGCTCGGAGCACGTGGAGGCGAAAGCTCGCGCTGCAGAACCCACCCGCGCCTGCCCGTTTTCGATCTGGAGAGAGCATCAGCTACCGACGTGCGAGTGCGTGTATCACTTACTGCGTGGTGCACGTTAAAGACTGAGTTTGCGGATTTTGTACCGCACTTTAAGCTAAATTAGCTCTCATCTACACCTAAGACACCAGACGCCCACCTAAGGCAGACTAACTTCCGGCTGTATAAACATGCACACAACAATTTGCAATTAGACGCGCAATCACAAGGAACACAGCGTGCGCTTCTTTTCTTTGGACCGTCTTTTTTTAACCAGCGCAAGCTCGCGCGTTCTCTCTTTGAGACGGTTAGAACTAACGTTGATTAGAGACAGTCGCATAAAACCCGCGTTTCTCCTACCCGGCCGCTTCCTCGTCTCATTATGTGTAGGTGGTTAAAACTAAATAAGCTATAATAATAGTAATGTTTTCTTTGTGTCGATCGTGGAGTGCTGCGCTGGCTGGAGGGTGGCTTCTTTCCGGTGGCCTCAGGGACGCTCAGACTCGTTGGTTAAGTAAATAAATATATATTTACAAAAGACGAACAACTTTTTACAACACAGCAAACAAGAAAACGTCACGCTGCTGATGCCGCTCGCGGCAACCCAACGCCAACGATAGCGCCTCGGCGCCAAGCCCCTTGCCGCGCACGGCAAGGTCTCTGTCTCGCAAGACAGAGTACGCGGGAGCCCTCGGGACCGCGGGAGAAAGCAACTTGCTCCGCGCACGGGCTAGCTCAAACTCAACTTTTCCAAAAAGGCGCGCCGACATCTCGCAGGGAGGTCGGACATTTCTCTCTCCCCGGAGTCGCCGACATGGCCCTGACAAAGTCGCTTCCCCAATTACCACGGCGGCAAGGGCAACCACCCGCTCCCGCCCTGGGAACGAAAAGTGTGTTGACTTCCCACGCAAGGAAATCTGCTTCCACTTTCGGGAGCTGGCCGCCGCTTGCCGCCAAAGGGGAAAACGTGAGGCATCGGGCGCCTCCGAAGGACACTTCGGCTGACCGCGCCGCTAATTCCCCGAGCTCTTTCGGCTAAGCTCCTTCGGCCATCCCTACACGTCCCCCCGAAAACTGCGCTAGGACTTCTGGACTAGCCAGCAGTCACAAAAACAGGATGGCCGAAACCCCAACAAGAAATCAAAAACAAACCGCTTAAACTCAAGCGAAAAATAAAAACAACAAAACGCATGGCTTGAAATAACCAAGCCAAACACCTCTAGCACCAATTGCTAAAAAAAAACAAGGAAAAAAAATACTTCGTCTCTCAGCAGGCCTTTCGAGGACCTGGATCGATCGCAACGACAGCTTTGGTGCCGCAAAAGCTTCCGCAAACAAAAGACAAAAAATCAACAAATCACGGCAAACTAACAGTCAAAGAAAAACTGAAAACGCTTGGCGAACACTGAACAACGCTGGAACGTGCGATTGCACAAAATAACCGCGGCAGTGATCGCCCTCCGACCCGCTTACGGCTGACAGCGTTCCCGTATAGAGAGCGAAAAATAAAACGCAGCCACGCTCCTCTAGTACGACCTGCTAAATGAAAATTACAACAGGGAGAACACTTCTTTCTGCTTTCTGCCGTAAACAAAAAGACAACAAAAATCGAAAAGCGCGGCAAACGCTACACAGCAAGTGGAAGTTCAATGGCACCTCGCAAGGGCCACGGCAGTGATCGCCTCCCCACATGCACACCTGCTGACACCACGTGCATGAGCGCGACAAAGCGCTCCCTTGCCACCGTACAATCACCCCTTACTCGGGCACGTGTGTCGAGTGCCGCGAGGACAGTGTCGCTCGCCAGAGCTTCAATAGGCCCCCGAAGGCGTGCTCGGCTCGGTCTCCCCACGAAACCGCGTTCGGCACTCGCTACGCAGTCAGTTCGGTCAGAGGAGGGACCAACACTGCGCCCATGGCGCGCCATCGCCGTTCCGGAAATCGTCGCCCCACGGCGATTCGTGCGCCTCCACTGGCACCTCTTCGCGCCGCCCACTTGGTGGCACCCACCGTGTCACACCGTCCACACTAGGCCCGTCGTGGGGACACCGAAGTCCAATCTGGGCAACTGCAGTAGCCCCCTCGCGACCTCGGCATTCGCTAGTCTCTTCAGCGCCGGGCCCGACCCTGGTTCTCCGGGAGTTCCTCCCTTCTCGCTGCCCGGACGCAGGAGAAACCCCGTTCGCGCGCGGCCCGATCGGCTTCGAACTTCACGGCAGTCTCTGGTCCCTGCATGGCATAATCGGCCTCGGGCCCCACGGCAGTGTCCAGTTCCTGGACAGCGCGGTCGGCCTCGGACCCCGCGGCCGTCTCCGGTCCCGGTGGGGCGCGATCGGCCTCGAACCCTTCGACAGTGACCGGTTCCTCGAGAACGCGATCGGCGTTCGACCCCACGGCGGTCTCCTCTTTCTTTGCGGCAGGATCAGCCTCGGACCGCACGGTGGTTTGCGGTCCCAGTACGGCGCGATCGGCCCCGAGCCCTCCGACAGTGTCCGGTTTCTGGATAGCGCGATCGGCGTTGGACCCCACGGGAGTCTCCGGTTCCTGAACGACACGATCGGCCCCGGACCCCACGGCTGCTGCCGGGTCGCCTCGCGCTTCCGGTTCTGTCTTCCTCACAGAGCGAGCCTCGGGCGCCGTCAGCGCCGTGCCCTCCGCTGCCCGATGCTGCGTCTCTTGACGGCGCTCCGATAGGAGCCGCGCTCTCGCTCTCCGCTCCTCCGCCCGGAGTTCTGCGAGTCGAACCTGCCGCTCTAGCTCCTTCGTCTTTTCCCTCGCGAGGGTTAACTGGACGCTAAACGGAACCGTTTTCCTATGCGACCCCTCGTCGCCCCCGTCACTGCTCCCCCTCCCGCGCAAGTTATACTTCGACATGCAGCTAATCACGCGGGTGTCAGCCGGCGACGGAAGGGAAGGCGACCACGTACCTGGCGGTGGTGTAGAGTCCACGAAAGTCGTTGACGCCGCCGAACTCGCGAGTCCTCGGCGTCGATCACCGCACGCGGAGTCTGTTGCCGTGAGGCCCGGCTGCCGCCGCTGGCAGGCGCCGAACGCGCCTCGTTGACGAAGCCTCGCCGACGCTGGTTTCCCTGGTCAGCTGACGTTCGTCGTCTCAGAATGGTCCTGAACTGCTTGCCGCTCGAGCACCGCCACACTCCGCACCAGCACAGGCGTCGTCGTCTTCCTGGCACTCGACGTTGTCGAAGTGGCCGACGACGTCCACGATCCCCGTCGACTGCGCCAGTAATGTTTCTTCGTCGATCGTGGAATCGCTGCGCTGGCTGGAGGGTGGCTTCAGTCCGGTGACCTCAGGGACTCTCAGACTCGTTGGTTGAGTAAATAAATATATATTTACAAAAGACGAACAACTTTTTACAACAACACAAACAAGAATACGTCACGCTGCTGATGCCGCTCGCGGCAACCCAACGCCAACGATAGCGCCTCGGCGCCAAGCCCCTTGCCGCGCACGGCAAGGTCTCTGTCTCGCAAGACAGAGTACGCGGGAGCCCTCGGGACCGCGGGAGAAAGCAACTTGCTCCGCGCACGGGCTAGCTCAAACTCAACTTTTCCAAAAAGGCGCGCCGACATCTCGCAGGGAGGTCGGACATTTCTCTCTCCCCGGAGTCGCCGACATGGCCCAGACAAAGTCGCTTCCCCAATTACCACGGCGGCAAGGGCAACCACCCGCTCCCGCCCTGGGAACGAAAAGTGTGTTGACTTCCCACGCAAGGAAATCTGCTTCCACTTTCGGGAGCTGGCCGCCGCTTGCCGCCAAAGGGGAAAACGTGAGGCATCGGGCGCCTCCGAAGGACACTTCGGCTGACCGCGCCGCTAATTCCCCGAGCTCTTTCGGCTAAGCTCCTTCGGCTATCCTCTACATATAGTATCGTCGCGGTGACGTGACTCTTGAATCTTTCTTGCCTGGAGTTAGTGAGCCGTGGCCTTCCAGCGATCGCCTTTTACGTAGGCGTTTCTCCTTCGGCTCTCCAGTCCAGCTTTGCGCGTCTGTCGAGTACTTCGACGAGCCTTCGCGCTCAGATGGCCGTTGTTTCTTTTCTCTGGTTCTTCTTCACGGCATTTCACCATGATAAAATACTTGTTTTAATACTCGCCAACGAACTTTTTTTTGGACAAAAGAAGTATTTAAAGTAACGAATAATTTTTTTTAATTACTGTCTGAAAGTAATTTTTTACATGACTAAATTACCAGCCTAGAAAAATAGTGCATTAAATTATTCGCTACCACAAAAAAATTTAATTACTGTAATTTTATTACAGTAATGTCATTACTGCCATCTCCAGCCCAGTCGTAGCTGGTCTTCTCTTTTTGCCTCCTATCGTTATTACGGTAGCTTTACCCGCCTAATAAGCTTTCACGAGTCCGCGATGGAGACCGTGAGTCACGTTGGCTTCCCTCTACTGGAACGACAAATGGCAATATTTTTTTTTCTGCCGACAAATACAAAACTATTTTTTTGCCGATACAAGCAATCATTTGCAGTATAAGGAATTGCAAGCATTGCGCCGCGACTGGTGCCCCAAGCCTGCAAGCAGGTGAAGCGTACGCGTGGGCGTAGCTTTGGCAAGCTTGCATTTCTACAGACTCGTCCGCACAAGCAGAGACATGGCGGCGGCCTGTAACCCCACTTGCAATCGTCTATTCCGTCCTTTGCCGTGTAGTCGTCGCCATCTTCAATTGTGGAGCTTCCGGTATAGGGGGAAAACGTCGTTTTACCATCGTAACTGAACTAAAACTGTTCAGGATTTTACCGAGACTCAATCCTTCTTGTTTCGCTTGTCCTATGTTACTTTACTAGATCCAGGTTGTACTGCCTTGGTTTCTTCTTGTCGCCCATGCGGGAGTGTAAGCTACGTGACTGTAAACGAGGGTAAAGCAGAAAAGATCTGTACCACAGCATTCCTTTCTGGCTTCATCTTTCGAGCTTGTTTACCCACCCAATCGACAAGATGAGTCTCTAACGCTAGCGCAGATTTTTCGTGGGTCCATCATCGCAAGTTTCAGTTATTGGGTATATGGTACATGGGAAGGTCAAGGTCTTTTCTCTGGAGCGTGTTATCAATGACGTGCCGTTCAATCAGAGGCCATTCGGTGGATGCCCGGTATGGTCAACGTGGGCTCTCATCGATTCGATCTTTGGCCCAAGTGGAGAGCTCGTGTAAGCCGGGCTGGGATTTTTGTGTGAATATTATGGCCAATTCGTCTGGGCCCACATCGCACCGGTGCAGTGCAGTTCGTGGTACACGGAAGGCTAGAGGGGAGAGGGGATCTTCCTTCTCTCCCCGCCAGACTTTCGTGTACTAAAGTGGAAAGAGTTTACTGCACTGGACGGGTGCGGTGTGCCCTAGACGAATAGGCCATTAGAGAGAACCATTTCACTGCAGTTTACCAAGGAGCCCAATGGTTTAAGCTTCAAGAATAAACGCCACTAACCAAACGCACAACGGTATACCCAACACTTATAGGTCAAATCCCAGCCCCTGCCGGTATTAATATAGATCAGTGGTTCTCAACCATCGATGTTTCGTGGACCTCTTGCGGATCGGCGGAGATGCTGGAGGGCCCCGTTCATGGTGAGGGAAAGGGGAAAGTATAGGTTAATTATGATAATGATTTAATAATTGAATATAAGTAAGGGCTGGCGTGAAATAGACCTCTCTTGTTGGCATACACACGAGAAAACTCGCCCGAAAACTGAAACATTTCTTCTGGACCTGAAAAAATACAACTTTTCTTGCCGGGCTTGACTGATGAGGCAGGGCTTCGCGGACCCCTAGAATGCGCTTCGCGGACCCCAAAGGGTCCGCGGACCCCCATTTGAGAACCACTGATATAGATGAAAAGTTTACCGAGTTTTTTTTTTTGTTTTTTTCCTTTATCTCAGGTTTAAATCTTTTTGACGCCTTTTTAACGAGTTCCCATCGTATTTACATTAATAAAAATATCTTCTCTTTGTCTGGCTCGCGGTCGTCAAATCGCTACAGCCTGATGCACGTAAAAGAGTCATTAGTCGTACAGCATTCGCAAAGTCCCACTGCGTCGAACCAGAATCGTCCCATCTCAAAAGCAGAACGACCTCTCGCTGTATTCCGATTTCCGGTATCCCGAGCCGGAGCCGCGTGCGTAGCCGAGCCCCGCGTATACTGTTATTAAGGGAGGACCGGAATAAGAGCACGAGATGTGACCCTGCACCATTTTTCGCGCTACAGCTGAGAGGTCGTTCTAAGGCGCACCAACTTCCCGTCGACCGAACATCTCTCGAACGTTTGTTTCGTTGATTAAAGCGACGCCCCTGGACACGCTGCTTCGCCCAGAGCTGCCCGAGGTCCTCAATCGCTCTCGAGAGCGTCGGTCCAAACACCCGCTCCGCGCTTGCTGACTAGGCAAACAGCAGATGTAGGACGACATTGTTGGAGGTTCGGATTGCCAAGAGCGGAAATCAAGGGCGCGTTCCGCTCAAAAACATTTTATTTGCACTTCTCGGGATAGGAAGACGGCGACAGCGAAAGGCAAGCTTGTCAAATGTATCCGTCGCGCCTCCGATGGCGAAGCACACACCGACAGGCGGCGACAGCCGTCACGATGAGCCCTGAGAGCGGCAATGAGGACGGATTAAGGTACACTGTTTGCGCACGTTTCCAATCGTTTTCAGACAGGCTGTTCGGTGAAGAGCACCGACCGTTATATTTGTACTTCCGTGGGCGAAACTCTGTGTCATCAGACACGGCTGATCGAACTCTAAGACTCGTACATAGGTGCGCAAGGAATCCACATCATTGGCGGTCTGAAAACAATGCAACGTGGTATACCTACATCAACGAAGGCCAACACAAATCCTTTTTTTTTCCTTTTATTTTTGTTGTAAATTTGCATACGGCGCAAGGGAAGATAACATGTAGGTCACAGTGTTTTCTCTAACGTTGAAAAAACGCAAACAAATATTTCGTTAGAAATTACAGCGACGAGGATGGCGTCACTGCAATTCCTTCACGCGTTGTTTCCTCCGGTCTGCGACGCGGAGGCCTGAATGTGATCAAAAGAGCCGAAAGATCACTGCGTGCTCGTGCAGAGCGCAGAATTTTCGCAATGTGGGGCAAGGTCTTCTTCAGCCAAATGTGACGGGCCTCGTCAGGCAACACTGAGATTAAACCGCACCTCCTCTTTCTTTCTTTCGCTTTTTCGTTGCTTTCATCATGGGCTCCGCGCTCTGCATTTCGCGGCGCTCGCTGCGCAGGCAAATTCGACGGAGTTTTCTTTCGAAATAGACTAGACGTGAAAAATTAGTCGGAAATCAGCGGAGCGCATCGACCTCACGTCCCGATATCGACCCACATTTCGTGAAGCCTCACTGCTCACTCGTGCGTAAGTTACGCTCCGCCGGGCTCAAAGCGCTCTTCTGTACCATCGATGCCCCGCGCAACGCGTTAACGTAAATAAAAGCCGTTAGGGAGGCTGAATCGTTCTTCTTCGCCTCGGTTCGCAGGAGTATTCTGCCTCAAAAAGAGGTAACGAGAGAGCCTTACACGTTAGTTCAGAAACAATTAACGCGTTACTGAGATTGGTTACAGCCATGAAAATATAACGAAACACATTACGGACATTTTTTTTACAAAATCTAGCGCGTGTTACTTTGGCGTTACTTCAGATTTCACTTTGGTAGCGACGCATTTACTAACTTCAAGAGCAAATATTTTTTTTTTTTTTACAGAGCGATTGTACATTATATTTATCCTTCTTTTATGAAATACGTGCAATGCAGCGCGGTCTCTATCGAGCGTCATGAAGGTGACCAGAAACGCGACTAATTATAGTTAAAAGTAGCGAGTAACGTCAGAGACAATACCGTGAAATCGTAACTAAAATAATTCATTCGTTATTCGTTTCGGACGGTAAAGTTCGACTGAAAAAGTCACGTGTCATTTTCAGCACTGGTTCGCAGTGGTCCGCGCCTCGGCAGTCTCTTTCAGAACTGAATTGGTTCTTTAAGTCCGCTTGCGATCAAGCGCACGTCTCGGCGCTCAGAATAATGGCCGGACTTGCCGTGTTTGAACTGTTCGAGGCTGCTATCACTATCGGGCAAAAACGAAAACTTTGATCGCATGAAAGCGTTCTGGAAGCTCGCTGCGAAAGCATGCCTGCCGTGAATAGTTTTGAAAGTTCCGAAAACATGAATCGACTGAAATCGCCTAACATGATCTCATAAGCAGCTAAGGTTTTGAAAACTTGCGTTTCCACACAATCATCCGCATATTCTTTTTTTATTATTATTACACTGATTACAAAAAAGTGAGGTGACGTTCATGCAGCCATCTGCTGTGTTGTTATTAGAAGGAATATAAAACATTTTAGTAGCGTATACGTAACAGCTTATGTCAATGAGCGTACAGATCCTGGCACACCGAACTGTTTTCCCACAGAAAAAGGCGTGGCAACATGAGACATGCACGTAGGAGAGTAAGGTAGTAATGAACAGTGCGGAAACTTTAGCACGAACGGAACATTTTTCTGCCAACACGAACACGAATTAGGAACATCTCCTAGCACTCATTTTCAAGATTCCCGCCACCAAAACAATACTTCACTCAATTCCCAGTGAGCCTGAACGCATTGAACATTGAGCTTTTTTTTTTTCTTTTGTAGATGGTGTTTTTGTTGTTGTTTTTATCCTGCAACAGACCAAAGCACGTACATGGTGTTTCATTTTCATGATTCACGCATTTGTTTTAAGAAAGCCGCAAAATATGCGCTAATTCGGTTTGTGCAGGTAAATTATACGGCCAGGCGGGACACAATACGGGGGGGGGGGGTAATTTCGTCCCGAAAAGTCGAATGATTAACTCAATTAGTAAAAATAGACGTTTGAATCCAATAGACGAATCTTACAAAGCGTTATACGCGCGCCGCCGCCATAACATTAGTTCACGGGAGTCAGGTGGCAGTGCATGGAAGGGCTCGTGCCGTCTCGTGCTCCACAAGCGCTGGGCTCCAGTAAGGTTGTTGCACGCGCAAAAAAACTAAAGTTCCCTCGATGCATAGCGGCAGCGGTGGCGTATAGTCAAACTGGCTGGTGAGGTAGGCCTATTAAAACTTCCTGAGTGTCATCGAAAACCTCTCCATCAGTAATTTTCAGAAAGACTGGGCGCGTGGAGAGTGCAGCAGTGCGGATAATGCATGGTACCACTCGTGGAGCAGGTTACAAGGCTGGGGTGACAAAACAGGGACGATAAGAGGCGGAAAAACCGCGCGTGCGCGTTATCGTACCAGATGGCCTAGATCCTGCCGCAACCGATTGGTAACTTTAGCGCTCCACTCTGCTTCCCACGTGCTCCAAGCCTTGTGAAATACTGATTGATTTTGTGGTTTTCGACGACACTCAGCAAGTTTCTAATTAGTACCGTATGTTTATTTTCAATAATTACAACGATAATTAACATATTTTAGTTAATTAGCCAACTTGTCGTTACGTTTAGCCCCCTATACTCTGTCCCCCTGGCCGCAAAACTTACATGCACAAACCGCATCAATGTAGCTTTCAGTTTTTGTTTTTCTTTTAATGTTTGAAAAGAAATTGGATGCATATCCCACCACAGAGTTCGTTTTAGGCGTACCAAATTTTACGCCCCATCACTCGCTCAGATCCTCTGCAGATCGCACATTTAGTGGTGATGTGCACTGTCGTAGCAAAGCCAACTTTATGTCGACCCATGGGCATTCTTCGGCAAAACCGCTCGATCTCGCAGCTTCGTTCATCGTCGTTTCGCGCCACTCCAGCTTGGCAATCATTGAAGGGAGGTGACGAGAGCTTGGAGCGTGGTGTGTCCGCCGTCAGCACTTGCCGAATTTAATGAGATCCCAGAACGGCGCGAGAGGCCCGCGGACACAAAAGAGGAAGTGCTCCGGCGATCACCGAGGAGTCTAGTTCCGCGGACACGACACTCGGCCGGCGTCGCCTCGTGAAGAGGGCGTACCCCAGGAAGCCCGACAGGAAGGGCCGGGCAAGCTGTGACGGACGAGGGTAGCCGAGTGACGAAGGCGCCTTCGATTCGGTCATTACACGACGACCGACGCCCCGAGTCGATTTCCTCGTTCACCAACAAGCGGGGAATCGCGTGAGGTCGTGTGCTGAGATTGCGCGGCATGGCTTCCTTCTCTCGGACACGGTGGTTCGGCGAGGCTCAGACAGAATCGCGGAGACACGGAGGGCAGGTCTACTTTATTTCAAGCTGAAAGCGCGAGGCTCGTGCCGGGTACTTTGATAGCACTTGATATCCTTGTCACAAGCTGGGCGATATCAGCGTCAATAAAATTAGCAGCGCGTGAACGTAAGTTACGTGATCTCCGGAAATTGTTTGAATTGAGTTGACTCATGATTAAAAACATTCGGCAACGAGCATCTTACGGTTAATCCCTACGTATTAATATTTACTCGTTCAATATTCGAAGCATTTCCATTTCCCAATTAGAATAATATTCCGGCCCCAGCAGGCCTTTGCAAAGCTCCGCATCACGAGGCAATGTTCTCACGGCTGAAGCGAGCGGTAATTTGCGCCCGAAGCCAAATAACCCGTTTCGTCATTCGGCGGGAGCTGCGCGCATCTGAATTACAAGATCTTCTCGAAACCAGATGGGAAATGTGCCACCCCCGCGTTTTGCGGGGGTCATTATCCGCCGTTGCGTAACATTGACACTGGCTCCCCTCGCGTTATCAGTCTCGCGGTCTACACGCGAACATCACTTGAGCCACGCGGAGGGTCGATGCGGGGATGCACGCTTCTGAAGGCCATCGCTCCTCGTGCTGCGGATGAAACGAGCGCCTCACACAGCAGGCTGGTTCACGTGCCTCGCGACTCTTGCAAAAGGCGCTGGCGTCCGCTGCTGACCAGAGATGACGAAAGGAGTGCCCGCTTGCGATGACCCGTGCGGTGAACGCTACACGACGACGTCTTCGTGACCGACCTCTTCGAAAACGCCAGTCGGGTTCCGACCGTTTCGCTTGTCTTTCGGCGCGTGGGTACGCCGTTGGCTGTGCGGGGCCTTCTTACCCGCCGGTGTCCTGCTCCGTGCCCAGTCCTTATTTTGTGCAACGCTTCTCGGACGGGGCAGGAAGGGGGATCGAGTGTTCCTTACCTCGGATACAAGCGGATTCGAGCGATTAGCGAAATACGGCCTGGAAGTTCGTCTGCTCTTTGAGCACCTCGTGCGTCCTCCAAACGCACCCACGTGCTTTTGTTTCCACCGCAAACTCACCCAGCGACGGCGCTAAACAAAACGTGAGAATCAGGCCACATTCATTGTGCACGATTGGTCTAGCCGATGAATAGCAGAAGCAGAAAGATGGCGAGCACCGAAAGACACTTCTGGCGATGCTCGACTGTCTCTATCGGCTCGAAGCGTCGACTGCACTCAAACTTCGTGGGAAACTGAGCTTCAAATGTGGATAGGCTTTGTGATATACTGACACCTCCGAAGAGAATGTAAACGAACTTTGGCAACAGCATGTGTGCGGAGGCCGCGAACTGTATGCACGAACTACTGCATTTTGTATACTGGACAAAAAGTAGGATGGACACGTCGGCGAAAGCACTGTCGGATGAAACTTAAAAAGGTTCTCGAAAACGTTGGCGAGAATTTGGATCCCAAATAGCGAAAAAGAAAGGAAAAAGAAACACTCTTGGATCAGTCCGAAGAACATTTGATTCTTCCCTATGCAACCCTTATTTAGCTTCGTTCAACCTACACGGGCCGTTTTGTAGACACCTTAAAGGATACTACAACGAAATTTCGGCGCTCATTTTTTGGTCTATATGTGTCCAAAAGAGCAGTATCACATAGAACATACCAATATCTTGTTAAAAAAGTCTCGAAAAGGAATTTTAAAACGAATTAAACGATTAGCAAAGAGCACCTGGTGGATGTCGCTAACGCCTCGTTTGTAATGCTCGTCTAGGAACCTTGAGAGCTAGTGACGGAAATCGTCTCGCCTCCGGCCACGACGAGAGAAGGGGGAAGGAGGAACTCCCTCTTTCCGAGAATCCTTTTGTGTGTCGCAGAAGTCGCTATTGTCCCCCTACAAGATTATAGAAGATTAAGCCGTCCCTCAAAATTCGTACAAAAGCAGCCGCTTCGGTGGCTGGACCGACTAGGCCATCCTCTCGACGTCAGCCTCGCCGTAGCTTTGCTCGTTTGAGACGATTTACGTCACGATTGCGCTGGGCCTTCTCCGAGCGCTTGCCAGAGTGGGCCGTTTATAACGAAAAATACAGCCACCAGGATCAAAATACAAACGGGCGATTGTCATTTACGGATATTGTGGATCATATTCAACCTATTTTTGAACACGACGGGAATATTTCAAATTTCGTTGAAGTATCCCTTTAAGACTACCATGTTGCTCCTCTTAAATGTGCCTACATCTGAACTTCCTGGGTTTCCTTTAAGAGGCAACTCCGGTTCATCTTACATACTAAGAAAACGATGCAATTATCTTTACCATCGCCTTAATAGACCACGCGCAAAATATTTCCATCTAATTCCGCCTCAAAGTTTTTGAAACTGGCAAAGAATGTTTGAGGTACACGAAACTACCAGTCTGTGAATCCTAACGGCCGAGACGCGACGAAACCAACAGCGCAGTCAATAAACTCTTTGCAAAAATCCCCAAAGGCCACGCGCACCGCGCAACGAATTATGGGAGTCATTGGTACGGCCTGAAGCAACTTGCATGGATTCGGGAGGAGGCAAATTTCGGAGAGGGTCCAAAGTGACGCCGAAACTTTGCAAGCTAACGCCTAACCCTGTCCAAACAGTACGAAAAAGGCACTACTCTGCCTTGTCTGTAAAACTAACCGCCTCGACGATAAAATAAAAGCCCACACGCGGTTGACTAGAAAGGACTTGGTTTTTAAGCTGTGCTACACGTGCCAAAATTCAAAAGATAACGAATGCTTTGTCCCAGCACCGGCAGCACGAATACATACGCCACAAACAAAAGCAGCGTATGGTACTCGCACTCGCCCCACGCTGGATGGATGGATGGATGGGTATTGGCTGTTCCTTTTATACCAAGTGGTAGCTTGCGCCACCTAGCTTCTCAATTAATTATTTAAAAAAATGTATTTCCTTTTGAGCGCCCAGGTGACTAGCCAGATTTGCAAAACGAAGGCGAAGCGGGACTCCGCCTCAAGCACCAAACTGCCATGCGCTGCGATTGAACTTGACCGTGGCGACGCGGTGGCGACAGTTGGTATTTCTAATGTAGCTGCGAAGTGTTGAAAGAAAACAAAATTTAACAGATCCGCGTGCGCTGAACACTAAACTCCAATGAACCACAGAGATAAGTTGACGGCGGCAGCGCAGAATGATGAAAGAGAAAGAAGAAAGGAGTGATGAGAGGAGGGCGTTTGATCTCGGTAAAAAAGGACGAGGCTCAGCGGTAATACACATAAAAAAATGTCCGAATAGAAATAATAATAAAAAAAAGATCAAAGTTTGGCTTACTTACTTCCAGTGCCAATTAGTGTTGAGCGTGTCTGCTGGTCCTTTCGTCGTGCTTTTGTTTGGGTGAGTTCGTCTGAGCTCTTACTACTTTACTTGCAATACATAACATCTGATTTACTTTGTACTTTACTTCATGTACTTTTCAGATGTACTGTACCCAACACTGGCTTTGTAACATTTCGAACGGCTACTATACTCGGCGGCCACTAGTGCGGCAATGCAGTCAAGGGTATACAGAACGCGTACCCTCTCCCAAGCTGAGCGCCGATTAAAGCTGCGCGCGCGCTCTCTCTTCCTCTCCTTGGAAATGACAGAGAAAGTTGGCCCGAAGCTTTGGGCCCTTCGTAACTCCGTTAGAGTAGCGGGAAAACATGCGTCTACACTCTTTAATCTCCAACTCGGAGTGTCGTTTTCACTGTCACGATGGTCGTCATGTTCGCTATCCGGACCCTTAATCTCTGAGCGTGCTCGGCGACGACGCCGCGAAGGATTTCGAAGTGCGGTCACGAGAGAGCACGGACGGCGTCGCTGTCTGACCAACGCAACGCTATCGAACATCTTTATCGAACTCGATCGGAAGTGCCATTGGGCTTCCACAGGGACACGGCGTACGCTACGAGTGAGACGAAGTCGAATGCCAGATGCCTCGCACCAACACCGCCGATGCGCTTAAAGGGCACTGACACCTCAAATGATATATTTTTTTATTATCCGAAACGATTGAAAACGGTGCCTGGACATTAACCTCAAAATTCGCAACTTGGGAGTTCAATATTTGTGATTTAAAAAAACAATTTCCAAATGCCGAATTCGAAGTTCCCGCGCGATCCCCGCCAGTGCAGTGAGTCAAATTTTGCGGTCTCCTGCGACTCGACTTTCCTTGGACACTCCGCTGACCCGATGCGAGGAGGAGGCGAGCTGGCGGGATAGAAGGCAGCCGGCGCGGAAAAACCGGTTTTCTCGCCGACTCGCCCGACCCGCTCGAGCGCCGCCGAGAGAGAGGCGGCAGTTCAGGAAAAGACATCTCACCGAACCCCGATTTTGGTATTTCAAAAGAGGGGCCAGTAGTGCGTTCGCAATTGCGTTAAAAAACATGTTTTACGATTGCCGTTATTAAATGTTATAGAAATGTCGCCTACAAAGCTTCTAAATTTCCTGATTTTTGACGTCATCGATCAGAAGAAGCGAGGAGGTAGCGGCGGGAGATTTAAACGCCAAAAATAAAAAGGCGCGCGCGCGCGGGGAGAAATATTTTTTCGCGATGCGGTTTTTTTGCGTGTTTATGACTACAACTTGCGTCGTTTTAGACAATAAAAAAATACGACCTTTGGGGTGTCAGTGCCCCTTTAAGTTAAGGGATTAAGAGATTAGTCGATTACTCCGGAGGATCTGCTTGTTTTCACTTCCACCCGGATATGTTCTTGCTTGTTTCCGGCCTCGGAAGAACCCGAAATAATACATATTCAGAGTATCGTATCGCGAATCCAATTCCCTTTTCAATAGCTTCCTTCAAAATCCTCTAATCATTTTTGATTTGTCTTTTCGTTATTAAAGTTGTTTTTTTGTTTGTTTGTTTTTAAGGAAAAAGGGGGGGGGGATCGCACTTTATATAACTTTCACTTAATTATACTATAAAAAAGCAAGCTGCCGACTATTCTGACTTTGTCTCATTAGGTTTATATTTATGAGTTTTAACATGTTCGGGTAAAAAGCTGGAACAATTCAGAATTCAAAAATAAACAAATATGACTTTGAGCCGCTCTTTTCTTCAACAGACACATTCCCTCTTTTAAAACATAATTTGAGTACAACGCATTATCGTTCCTGAGGCTGTAGACAAACTTACCAGCAGAAACGCTACACCGTGGTTAGTAAAACAATGCTACATTCTCGTTTTCACTTGAAGAACCGCGGTGAAAAAGTCCGGCTCCTCGCGGATCACCACTAATTTTCCCTTTATGCGGCAAAGTAAGATATATGTAGGTGTATTTTTAGTTTCGATGTGTGTTATCTTATCAAGACGTACGTGCTTAAGCGCGAAAAGCATCGCTTCTTCCTTCGACAACCAAATCTTGTAAGAACTTACATCGCGCGGCGTTAATGCAAAGCGCAAAACTTGTTTTTTTTTTCTTGGGGTAAAAATGAGTATACTAGATTTGAAAACTATACTAAAGTACGGAGAACATAATATGGACGCACACATGCAAGAATATATGACGCTCCTCGATGGAATTTAAGGCGAACGTGCAAATTGTGCTGAGGAAGTAAATTCCAATATCTACAAAGATTGGTGGTCAGGCTTAATCATGGATTTACGAAAATCCTTAATGCTCACTCAGTAATCGGAAAGGCAATAAAACGTACCAAAGTTGTCTCACAATCTTATCCTTGAACGCAAATTTTAATAGACCATTTGCTATATTACCCAAGCATCAAGGAGAATGCAGGGATTGGTGTTCCACGCGCCGCACGCGCACGCCTTCCCCGTATGAAAGATTCGAAGTAAATAACCAAAATAAAACGTTGACAAACGCGCGTGCAAGGTACAATTTGTTTTAGGTATTTGTTTTAGAAAAGTTACTACTGCTGAGGCCAGCACGTGCGGCGCGTGGAACACCAATCCCTGCATTCTCCTTGATGCTTGGGTAATATAGCAATAGGTCTATAGACCATTTGCTCTCTTACCCAAGCATCAAGGAGAATGCAGGGATTGGTGTTCCACGCGCCACACGCGCACGCCTTTCCTGTAGTAAAAGATTCGAAGTAAATAACCAAAAGAAAGCGTTGACGAACGCGCGTGCAAGATGCCATTTGTTTTAGGTTTTTGCTTTGGAAAAGTTACTACTGCTGAGGCCAGCACGTGCGGCGCGTGGAACACCAATCCCTGCATTCTCCTTGATGCTTGGGTAATACAGCAATGGAGTCTATAGACCATTTGCTGTCTTACCCAAGCATCAAGGAGAATGCAGGATTGGTGTTCCACGCGCCACACGCGCACGCCTTTCCATGTAGTAAAAGATTCGAAGTAAATAACCAAAAGAAAGCGTTGACGAACGCGCGTGCAAGATGCCATTTGTTTTAGGTTTTTGCTTTGGAAAAGTTACTACTGCTGAGGCCAGCACGTGCGGCGCGTGGAACACCAATCCTGCATTCTCCTTGATGCTTGGGTAATATAGCAATAGGTCTATAGACCATTTGCTGTCTTACCCAAGCATCAAGGAGAATGCAGGGATTGGTGTTCCACGCGCCACACGCGCACGCCTTTCCTGTATAAAAGATTCGAAGTAAATAACCAAAAGAAAGCGTTGACGAACGCGCGTGCAAGATGCCATTTGTTTTAGGTATTTGCTTTAGAAAAGTTACTACTGCTGAGGCCAGCACGTGCGGCGCGTGGAACACCAATCCCTGCATTCTCCTTGATGCTTGGGTAATATAGCAATAGGTCTATAGACCATTTGCTATCTTACCCAAGCATCAGGAGAATGCAGGGATTGGTGTTCCACGCGCCACACGCGCACGCCTTTCATGTAGTAAAAGATTCAAGTAAATAACCAAAAGAAAGCGTTGACGAACGCGCGTGCAAGATGCCATTTGTTTTAGGTTATTTGCTTTGGAAAAGTTACTACTGCTGAGGCCAGCACGTGCGGCGCGTGGAACATCAATCCCTGCATTCTCCTTGATGCTTGGGTAATATAGCAATAGGTCTATAGACCATTTGCTATCTTACCCAAGCATCAAGGAGAATGCAGGGATTGGTGTTCCACGCGCCACACGCGCACGCCTTTCCTGTAGTAAAAGATTCGAAGTAAATAACCAAAAGAAAGCGTTGACGAACGCGCGTGCAAGATGCCATTTGTTTTAGGTTTTTGCTTTGGAAAAGTTACTACTGCTGAGGCCAGCACGTGCGGCGCGTGGAACACCAATCCCTGCATTCTCCTTGATGCTTGGGTAATATAGCAATAGGTCTATAGACCATTTGCTGTCTTACCCAAGCATCAAGGAGAATGCAGGGATTGGTGTTCCACGCGCCACACGCGCACGCCTTTCCTGTAGTAAAGATTCGAAGTAAATAACCAAAAGAAAGCGTTGACGAACGCGCGTGCAAGATGCCATTTGTTTTAGGTTTTTGCTTTGGAAAAAGTTACTACTGCTGAGGTCAGCACGTGCGGCGCGTGGAACACCAATCCCTGCATTCTCCTTGATGCTTGGGTAATATAGCAATAGGTCTATAGACCATTTGCTGTCTTACCCAAGCATCAAGGAGATGCAGATGGCGTTCCACGCGCCACACCGCACGCCTTTCCTGTATAAAGGTTCGAAGTAAATAACCAAAAGAAAGCGTTGACGAACGCGCGTGCAAGATGCCATTTGTTTTAGGTTTTTGCTTTGGAAAAGTTACTACTGCTGAGGCCAGCACGTGCGGCGCGTGGAACACCAATCCCTGCATTCTCCTTGATGCTTGGGTAATATAGCAATAGGTCTATAGACCATTTGCTGTATTACCTAAGCATCAAGGAGAATGCAGGGATTGGTGTTCCACGCGCCACACGCGCACGCCTTTCCTGTAGTAAAAGATTCGAAGTAAATAACCAAAAGAAAGCGTTGACGAACGCGCGTGCAAGATGCCATTTGTTTTAGGTATTTGCTTTGGAAAAGTTACTACTGCTGAGGCCAAGCACGTGCGGCGCGTGGAACACCAATCCCTGCATTCTCCTTGATGCTTGGGTAATATAGCAATAGGTCTATAGACCATTTGCTGTCTTACCCAAGCATCAAGGAGAATGCAGGGATTGGTGTTCCACGCGCCACACGCGCACGCCTTTCCTGTGTAAAAGATTCGAAGTAAATAACCAAAAGAAAGCGTTGACGAACGCGCGTGCAAGATGCCATTTGTTTTAGGTATTTGCTTTGGAAAAGTTACTACTACTTAGGTCAGCACGTGGCGCGTGGAACACCAATGCCCATGCATTGAGGTCTACAGGCGTTTGAATGCTTCCACGTACACAAGGTAGCAGCGCGCAGCTAAGGCCATTATTGGAACGGTGTACTGAAAGTATTAATAGACCATTTGCTGTATTACCCAAGCATCAAAGAGAATGCAGGGATTGGTGTTCCACGCGCCACACGCGCACGCCTTTCCAGGTGTAGAATAGATTCGAAGTAAATAACTAAAAGAAAGCGTTGACGAACGCGCGTGCAAGATGCCATTTGTTTTAGGTATTTTGCTTTGGAAAAGTTACTACTGCTGAGGCCAGCACGTGCGGCGCGTGGAACACCAATCCCTGCATTCTCCTTGATGCTTGGGTAAGACAGCAATAGGTCTATTGCGCCGTTGCTAAAATAAAGAAATGACCGCATCTCCACGTGGTGAATGATGTTGATTGGGGCGAAGCTGGTGGTGCATGATACTGATTTTGGTCATAGGTATTGCTGCTTGCTGTCGGCGTTGACGCCTTGCTGCCGCTTCCTGAGCTCTGAACTCCGGGTCCGTCTGGCGTTTTTTGACGCTGTGCAGCAGCCTGCGCCCCTGGCCCCGGAGCAGCTTGCCGCCTACGCAGATGCTGATGGCAGACCGCGTTGAGCTTTTCTGGTCCTTTCGCATTCCTGCAGTAGAGGCACGTAGTTTTCTTTTTCTTTAAGCAGACAGATGGGATGCGCATCTCAGAACCCCTACTCTTTTTTTCTTTTCTTCTTTTCATATTTTCGCACTATTTCATCTTTTTTTTTTTCCAATTTTTTGCCCCACAACAACAACGGAGTACAGTTCACGCGCTCGTGAGTTTGTGACCTCACTGAGCTGTAGCCTACCGAGCTAATCCCGACGCCGGCCTACGGCGGACAGACACACGGACATGGCTAGCCCCTAAGAAGCTTCGCCCCTAAAAAAGTGTTTTATCTAAGGAAACTTGTTTGTCTGCTGCTCCTATGCGATAACCATGGTAGGGGGGGTATCGGTGGCCGAGTGGGCTGTAGCGCACACCCAGCCGACGCGCGGAGCGAAAGCTCGCGCTGCAGAACTCAGGGATCCTGGGCTCAATCCCCCCACCCCTTCGGCCGTTTCGATCTGGATGAGCATCGTACCGGCGTGCGGTCGTGTATCACTACCGCGTGGTGCACGTTAAAGACCCCAGGCTAGCGGTTGTACTGCACTGGCTCAACTGTCATAGCCCGGCTACAGCGAGCGACCCTGTCGCAACTTTAAATGGCTTGACCAACTACACGCTGTATAAATATCCCCACAAACTCCAATCTCACAGTAGGATTAGAGCATCTTACCCCCAATTCGTGACTCCAGCATAAAGGGCGGCCGCGCAGCGGGGAAACACTGAACTGGACAGAACAGATCCTTCTCAGATTTCCCCGCCCGTCTCTCGTGGCTTCTGTAATTATACATGGTATCGGCGGCTGGCACGATGGAACGGTTGTCCCGGTGACACTGTCGTATTCAGCGTGTTGGCCAGGTGCGCCTGAACCGGAACCCATATCCGCAACCGCGTGAACTGTGCGTTTATTAGCGTTCATCAGCCTGGTAGGACAGCAGGCTCTTTCCATCGCGTCCACGAAAAAGGGCGAGCCTCTGGAAGCCTCTCTCTTACTCCAACGCATCGCCGCAGGTTTGAAACGGAATCCAAATCGGTGCAAACCGTTTTGAGCCCGATGCTTGCCCGCTGAAACCAGAGCGTCGTGCGGGAGCTGGCATCACGGAACGGCACGACCCGTTTAAGACCGCCATATGCTGCGCCTCGATAGCGGCGACCTCAGTGGTAGATGCGTTCGTTCTAGGCTTGCAGGCGGTCGCTGGAAAACAGAAGCCGAGCCTGATTGGCGACAGTGGGCAGACCTCAAAAGTAAAGCCGCCTTGAGGTCCACCCACTACCCTTTAATCAGAGCCAATCAGAGCCTCGGCGTTCTGACACCACCACAGCCTCTGCAAAAGAAGCAGACGAACCTGCGCTCCACATAGCAGGTTGCCGGAATCGCGCGTAGCGTGCCCGACATTTTTGGAGGAAAACTGAAAACTTGATCATGACAAAAAAAATTCTTTAGCAACAAAACGGTCATAATATGACCACGGATGATTGTGATTAAGGGGCTGCGGTTACAGTGAGCTAGAATAGGAGTAGTGGGAAAATAGCCGGCTTCCGAGGTGAGGCGTTTCGTGTAGAACTTACCAGGTAGCGCTGGTGTTCGATTCCGGAGCACTCCTGCCAGCGAAGTTCGCGCCAAACGTAGCTGTTTTTGATCTTATGGTTCATTAGTGTGCCTGTGTATGCTTATGGGTATTTCAACGTCTATGAATTATAATGTTTAAAGCTTACTTGGGCAATGTAGTGAAAACCGGGGTAACCTGTCTTGCATGCTGGCGCGTAGCGGTTCGCATCTGTCTTCTTTCTCTTCATTTTCATTGCTTAGCGACAAGACTCGAACCTCATGTAATCATAACGCTAAGCACTTGACATTCACGAAAACAAATTGCGAAAACGACCATAGACACCACAGAAACCATCTGAGAACGTACGCGACGCCATATCCCAAGCAGCTACAGTAGTCATGTCCTCCGGATTTCGACAACAGCGCCACTCGCGGTAGTCT
>JAZHYW010047288.1:0-10222 GCA_037355805.1 Ixodes ricinus
GAAAACGCCGGAGCTGCGCATTCGCGCCGAGAGCCTTGTCTGCATGGTTCAAGGTCTTGTGGCGGTTACGGAGAGCTAAGCGGGGGCTTAGCGGGCTGCGGAAACAGGTCACTAGAACTCCTATTGGGAAGTTTTCGTAGACCGCGTTTCTCCTCCGCTAAGCCCTCCGCAACGAAGACAGCCGCTACTGCGCCTGCGCGCCGATGGCCTTGAAAGTAGAGTTCCGGGTATCGTAGCGGGTTGCGGAGAGCGTTGCGGGACAGTGGAAACGATTTACGAAAACTTCCTATTAGGGAGTTGTAGTATATCGCTTTTCTCCTCCGCTACGGTATCCGCAAAGAAAACGCCGCAGCTACGCATTCGCGCCGCCAGCTTTGTCTGCATGGTTCAAGGTCTTGTAACGGATTACGGAGCGCTAGGCGGGTGCTTAGAGGCTGCGGAGAACGGTCGACTAGAACTTCCTATTGGGAAGTTTTCGTAGACCGCGTTTCCTCCTCCGCTAAGCCCTCCGCAACGAAGAAGCCGCTACTGCGCCTGCGCGCCAATGGCCTTGACTGTAGTTCGGGTGTCGTAGCGGGGTGCGGAGAGCGTTGCGAGGCAGCGGAAACGGTCTGCGAGCTTCCTAATAGGAGTTTTCGTAGACGGCATTTCCCACTCCGCTAAGCCCTCCACCACGAAGAAGCCACTACGCGCCTGCGCGCCGATGGTTTTGACTGTAGAGCTCCGGGTATCGTAACAGGTTGGGGAGAGCGTTGCAGGATTGCCAAAACGATCTACGAAAACTCCCTAATAGGGAGTTTTAGTAGACCTTGTTTCCCCCTCCGCTAACCCTCCGCTACGAAGAAACCGCCACTGCGCCTGCGTGCCGATGGCATTGGCTGTAGGGTTCCGGGTAGCGGAGGGGCTTAGCGGACAGGGAAACACGATCTCCTAAAGCTCGCTAATAGGGAGTTTTCGTAGACCGCTCTCTCTCCTCCGCTAAGTTCTCCGCAGCGAAGAAGCCGCTACCGCGCCTGCACGCCGATGGCCTTGGCCGTAGAAACCCGGATCGTGTAGCGGGTTGCGGAGAGCGTTGCGAGACAGCGGAAACGATCTACGAAAACTCCCTAATATCTTCACGTTTCTCGCTACGTTATTCGTTCTTCGGGCTCATTGGCTGATTCCGCAATCCCAGTGGATGCCGAGAGATAAAAAAATGACAGCGACCTTTATCTTTAAAGTTCTATAATGCACGAAATGCAGCATTTCAGGAAGCGGTCGATCGTTTAAATTTGTCTCGAAGAAATTAAACAATTGTTTCAGGAGTGAAGAACCTTTTTTTATATATCATTTCCCCGCAAGAGTAAACAGGGTAACTGACTAGGTACTGAAGGTCACGTGACTTCAATTTGTTTCTTTAAATTTAGCGTGAACCTAAACTGGTGTATTAGGTCACGTGACGCCGCATCACGTGAAATCGATGTTCCCGCTAAATTTAGCGGGAGAAGCAGGAAGAAAAGCGGGAAGAGCAGATCGTTCGCCGGTTTCGCGATTCGTCTGCGGGTTGTGTTGGTTGAGTGCACGAAATGGCGTGAAGAGTGACACGTTTGGATCAAATTTGCTGGACGGATTCCAGGTTGGTTGCAAACTCACGCGAGGTGCCAGGAGCGGCTTAAGGTGTGTAGCTGCAACGTCTCGGGTGTCACTTGTATACACTGCTTGTCAGAATTGTTACGTATCGGAATATGCGTATCAGAATCATATTTGTGTATAATCGTGCGTATTCGTGTATATTTGTATATTTTTCAAGTTCCTACTCATAATGCCCTCCAGGCGCTTTACGTTAAATTAAAACAAACAGAGAACCAAACAAACAGTATAAATAAATAAATAAATGTTATTTTTCTTTTTTATTTGGACATGATAGCGCCGAAAACCAGAGTTTACCGCCTCAACTCAATTTGCTCATGCGCGGGTTCCATAAAAACGACAACTTTTATGACAGCCGTTTAGTGTTCGAGGGAAAAAAATAGGCGGTGGTGTGTTCAGACCATAGAGTTATTACAATAAACGCTAGAGGCTCAGCTGGCGCTAGTGTCTACGGGACTTCCGGTTGCAAATTGAAGCAGACAGCATGCAGTCTACATTTCCAGCCTCCCTGTGTATTCCTATGGGAAAACGCGCGTGAATTTTGTCTCTTCGCCGGAAAATAACATGAATAACTTTTGTCATTTCGGTTGTACCGGATAGTATGTACCTTTATTGATATTGTGAAAGTGTAATGGCTTTAGTTACAGCATTTTTCTTTACCACTGAACGATGTTAAACTTCGCTCTATTTCAGGCCCAAACCCCTGTTTCAAGGAAGGTATGTGAAAACGAGCGACGATTCTAAGCAAACTAACGATCGAAAGGAATGTAGTGTGTGTTCAAGGTTCGCTAGCATTTCGGTGGTGCTTTTATATTGCTAATATGTCCGTCCTGTCATTGGATGAAAATGACTCCGTCGTGCATCTTTACGATCGGTTAAAGAAACATTCGAACGCAAAAAATAAAGCACGTGAGCTACGAAAGGTATGTCTTTTTATTATTTCCCATGTCGGGCAGTTTTTATCGGGCACCTGCTCTCTGGCTCCCCTTATTTGCAAAGATTTGGAGCGTGCGGGTGATGATTTGAACCATTTGAACCCAGAACAAGCATCTTCGCAGTACTTATTTATTGCAAATCTGACTATATTACGTGGCTTTCAATTTATTTCGATCGTCTGCGTGCACAAGGAGTTACTTATCCAGTGTTACTGCGTAGTTCTTGCCGTCTCTCTTGGTTTTCCACATGTCCTTCGTTCGTTTGGCACGTATATCCCCCATGCTGGTTAGCGTCGACGCCGTGTTCGCACTAACAGTGTCCGACAGTGCACATAAATACACGTACGAAGCGGCTTTAATCCTTTCATGCCACGAATTTCAAATAAAAATGCTGTAACTGACCAATTATTTCGTCTGCGTGACTGAGAAATGTTCCAATGTGCCTAGTACGTACAAATTATTCGTGATATTTGCTCTTATAATCGAGCGCAGAGAGAAAAATGCACTCGCTTTTTCCCATCGGAATACGTTACCGAAGTCAAATTTAAACTGCTTGCTGTCTGCTTCAAAATGCAACAGCACACCTAGCGCCAGCTGAGCCTCTAGCGTTTATTGTAATAACTCTATGGTTCAGACTAACTGTGCTAACGAAAATGCAGTCCGTGTGCAGGCGAGCTGGTGGACGTTTATCATTCTGATACTAACCCGAAACTGCGTGCGGAAGGAAAACGTTTAGTAATAACTATCTTTCCCTATTCATTTTTTTTTTCTTCTGCCACAGAAAAAAAATTCTTCTGCCCGAGTCTTGAGTTGATAAATATCGCTATGATAACTCTGTTGTTTGTACACTATACTCCAAATTTTCTGGATATCAACATGGTTTTAAATATATTGTTCGAAAAAGTAATATATAGATGTCTGTGAAGTCGTAAAGAACAAAATGGGGCGGGACGATAACATAGCTGGTTGCACAATACTTCTATTTTTGAAGCGGGAGGCGGAATGACAGCCCGTTACCCACCCGCAACCTAGTCTGAGAATGAACAAATGTGCGTCAAACTTCCGCTTTATGCTGAACGCACGAAGAAAAAAAGCGCGTCTCTTTTATTTGCTTTCTCCCAACGCCATATCGAAGGGGCAAAGAGCACCGCAGTTGTACGGGAAACAACGTCTGGGTTCCCTCTTCCTCTTCCTAGTGTCTTCAGACATAGGTCTACGCCGACACGACCGATGGCGGTGACACCGGTAACGCCTGGCCACACGACTTCCGCGCAGCGGTCGCCGTCGCCTCGTGCAGCAATTAAACGACGAGCCGAGCGATACGCACTCACGCACGACATCGGCACGCAAGGCACGCTTCGTAACCTCCAGGACCCGCGCACAGACAACGCACACACACACACACACAGAAAGGGTGCTGCACGATGTCGCAAACGGCGAGACAAGGCACAAAGTCAGAAGACGACCTTGACTGCTGAGCGAACAAGGCAAGACAATACTGTGACGAAACTTTGTGGTCGTTCCTATAGAGAACCCACAGTGCGACCGCATCCCTGAGGTCTTGTGGGCCGAGGAACGACAAGGTACGGTCTTTTGGGCATGTGGTGAAGGGGAGACAAGGCGGCTCAGGAGGAGAAGAGGAATGGGAGAGGCATATTTAGGTTAGTATGTGTGTGTGCGGCGTGTGTCTTTTTTCTTCCTCTCTTGGTTCTTTCTGTCGTCCCTCCTCCTCTCTTTCTCTCGATTACCTTGCGCGATTTCGCCGGCTTCGAGGCGTCAGTGTTTGGAATACCACCGAGGTTGCACGGATGAGGATCAGCGGTGTCTCGGTGAGTGCACGCCTATAGATGTTATCGGCGAGTTCTTTATTCATAAAAAATCTCGTCGTAGTGGTTTGCGTCAGTACAGAGAGTGTGAGACCATGAAAACTGCAGTTGCATATCTGGGTAAGAAATAGGTGAACTATGGAAAAAATCAGCGATAACAGTAATAGGTGAACGCTTGCACAGCCAGAGCGCCCATCTCCTTCTCTCCGCGCTATGCTGAGTGAAACGGGTTGCTGATTTGAATCGGTTCTGTTCGCTCTTTCGACGTGTTTTCACACGCAGATTGGTTCGATAAGACGCTGGCTTCAAAATGGCGTGACAGTTAGCGGAATCCCTTTTCTTGATTGCTTGTTAACATATGATTAATTGGCAGTTAACTTATTTTTCTCACGCCGGTACATGTCTTGTTGAGAGTTACTCCATTCGGCAAATTCTTGGTAGTACATTATGCGGGAGCCACGCACACGAGCTTGCAACATTAGAGACATTTTTCTAGAGTGTGTATACACAAAGGCTATTAACAAAAATGCAGTTTCCAGTGTAAGCCTTTGGCTAGCACACATAAAAACTGCGATAAATACTATACTTCTCGACACTGGGAAAATGCAGGGTTGGCGTATGATCCCTCGTTGAAAGATTTAGTGACCCAGGTTGTTTGGTGATAATGGCAAGATGAAAAACGAGCACTCCTCTGATTTTAGGAGTCACCCATAACAAATATTAGATGGCATGCTATTTTTCCTGCGTCCAATAGTTCATTCTACCAGTTTTCAGAATGCAATGAAAAGAGCTGCTTTAAAAGCACAAAAGGTACAACGTATTTCCGTCAAAAAATTTTAAACGTGTAATAATGCAGAATTTTTCCAACTTGTAGTGTGATGCCAATAAGGAACACTGCATTTTAGATGCATACAGTTAAGAATAAATATATATTATTGCTTGATGCGAGGATAACGCAAATTAGAGAAATTATTTTGATTAGTGTTATTCTTGGTTATTTCATTAAAATAATGAAATAAAGTAACGCTACATAGAGGACGGATGCACCTACCTTGATTTAAATAAGTGGTTTTCTTGCGAAAACCGGGTCTTTCGATTAACCATATTGAAGGCTGGATGGTATTGTGCGCGTATTTTTTCTACTGACACACGTGCACGAAAAGCCGAAACACTTGTGCACACATTTTTGGAAACAAAAAATTGCTGCAGACTTTTAGTATTTTTATTTCTCAGAGAAAACTAACCACGTGTTAGTATTGCTTATACACAGTTCTCAAATATATTTTTAACCAAGCCATATTTGCTATTCACTCGCTGGCCCTCGTTTTCGAAACCATTACTTGAAGAAGCCCTGTCTCAGGCCGAAACGTCGACTCACTAAATGCTTTAAGACTCGAAAACGATCCGAAGTGCGACATCATTACTATGTAATCTCCGGCATCGTAGGCTATATTCTCTCTCTCTCTCTCTCTTGATATATATATATATGTATATATATATATATATATATATATATATATATATATATATATATATATATGATTTTTTTAACTTAACAGGCTTGTTTTAAAAACGCCGCGAAAGTTACATTTATGCAGTTTGTGCAGGTGAGTTATACGGCCAGGGGGACATTATGTGGTGGCTAATCTTTGCGATAAATCACCTAATTAATTACAATTCGTTAATTAATTTTTTAATTAATGATAATGGACATATGGTTCCAATTATAAAATTACTGAACGTCATCGAAAACCACTAAATCAACCCTTTTTAGAACGAGCTCATGGGAAACTTGGGGCGCGCCAAAGTTACCACTCGTGAAGCAGGCGCAAAGCTAGCAGTGGTGGAAAGCGATGATCATCTTATCATCCGCGTTCCGCCACTGCTACTTCGTTTCAGCTTGGGTCCAGACGCAGCCGATGCTACAAGCACGAGCGTGTGGCCCTGAACAGTGCCTGTACTGCACGAGCGCGCGTGCTTGGCATGGACGCTGGAAGCGGGAGCTCGCGCTTGTAGCATCGGCTGCGTCTGGACCAAGCTGAAACAGAGTATAGCGGATGTTTTTTATGTTTTAGTTAACATCAACACCGGAGTTGTCTACTGATTTAGCGACTTTTGATGACGCTCGTCAAGATTTTTAGTTGGAATCACAAGTTTATCTTACTTATCAAAATTATTTAGTCAAGTATAATTAAGGACTCTTGCGCAAAACGCTAATTACTCAATAAATTGACCCCTCGGCAGTGATTCTTTTGGCACCAACTGATTTTAGTGAGATGCGTAGCCTTCACGGGAATAGTTCGACGATGTTTCATGAAACACCAGGCATATAAATTGCACGTTGCTTGATACCACGTAAAAGAGGCGAAGTCTGCACAACGCGGCATTTGAAATTTATATTTGGAAGTTAATATCTAACCTTTTCATTGTAACTCTGCTCAATCTTTTTTTAATTATTATTACACTGCATTGCCAGACTAAGCACCCCTAGATTATTTAATCAACACCACCAGTTGGCGGAGGTTCCGGAAATCTCATTGCATTCCTCAAATTTAAAGCAACTTCTAAGTTGGACGGCAAACGCTTACATTTCTAATAAGCCTTGTGTCTGTCTGGGTGAAATAATTCAGTCAGGAAAACGAATAATACAGCTATTAATAATTTAATGCATACTCAACTGTACTTAGGGTGGTAGTATTTTCATCCGGTTCGCAGAGTCTTTTGTTTAAATTAATTTGCCTTCTAAGTAAGTTAACAAATAGTGGGTTACAATCTCGCTATCTTCAGCGTTGCAACAGATACACATATAGACAACAAGTCCTTGCCGATCAGGGCGGCCAAACATTAATTATTCCCCCAAAACTTCGAAGTGACAGTGCGCAAATTTAGAAGAAGCCAATTAAAATAGAAAGTATATCCTTGAGGAACATTATATTGCTAATGTAAACATACGAATAAACAATGCCATTCAGTTTTCTCGGAAATGACACTGTGAGGATGTAAACTATTCCTAATATTGAGATTTTCGTTGGTTACTCCACAACCTTTGAGACTCAAATACCCGTGCAACATGTATCCTTCTCAAACTTTTAAGCAAAGTCGAAATATCAATAATAAAAAACAACGACTGCCCGGTCTGTTTTATATACTTTTCTCAACGCTTAAAACCATAAAAGACTGAGTTTTCAGGAAGACTTCATGTTTTCGGGAACAGGAGACTCCTTAGGGGTAACAAGATATACGGTATACTGCCTTGGAGTGCGGTCTGTGTTGTTACAATCGCAACGTTTTTCGTGTGAAAACAACGTATTTTAGAGTAGAATATTAGTAGAAATAGCGCAGCCGCGCGGTTTTATAAGCGAATATATAAACTACGCAATGGAATATCACAAACAGTTTGCAACACGCACTCCAAAAAGTATCCTGCAAATGAACATGCAGTCTTAAAAATCTAGTGACCGCTTCGTAAGGAAATGTGGTGCTACGTTCGATAAACATTTGGATTTGGGTTTCTAGCGCACTTAAGATACATCGAAAAGGGCGTTGCTTTCTCTTAAATGCACATCCAAAAACGCGGTTTTTGATCAAGAGTTAGTTCTTGTCCTGTCAAACGCGATACCGAAAGAAAGAACGCTAATTTGACAAAAACCCTCGGTGAATGCGTGGCCGTGCAAATAGGAAACGTGGAAAATATGGACGTTGTTTCTACACGCGGATGCACCGGATAACGTTGCGAGACATTGCATTATCGTTGCTCGAGAATAACCACCCAAAATGCAGCCAACAATCTTGAAACACAAGCATGACCTACCGTATTTTATTGTGTAAATTAAAATACTTCACCCATTAAGCATTAATAGAGCATTAACAACCAAAAGATAATCCGTTCACCCCTAAGCCGACACTGCGGTGGGAGCTATGCCCTCCTACACCAATTAAACGTCGCTCGCTTTAATCACTTCACATGCTCTCTGTGCATAGCTATAGGCTAGACCGTGATCACGTGGCAAAAGATATGACTGGACCAACGAGCACGTAGCATCCCTGCATTTGTCAACTAAAAAATGAAGGAAATATAGTCCGGCTATTGTGATGGTATCCTGCATTATGAAACAGTTAGCACCAGGATGATTACGTACACGTTCCAGAGCTAGTCGTATTAATACTTCTGGTAATGTTGCTTCCAAAGAAAGAACATGGTGCATCTCGTTTTCTGTAGCTTCCCCAAAATAAAGGAATGATCTCGGCTTAAATGACTGCGCCATTGACAGCATACAGTACGCCGACAGCTATAGAGTTCATAGAAGCACTATACGTATGTTCCGCATGTCCATCCATTGCGCATATGTATATTATAAATGTTGTATTTTTGTAATGACTATCAAATTTTGTGTTTCAAGTTAGCATGGAGACTTTGAAAAAACTGCCGGTTACATATAAATCAATTTAGCAACTGCACTGAAAGTTTCAGGAGCTAATTTTACACGACTGAAGAAGTGGTTCCTTTCTTACTCTGTGTAATTGTAGGAATCGAGGTTTAAGTCTCAGATGCGCGACACTATTAAACTGGAAGATACGACTGAACAGGTAACTAAAAATGTTGCATTTACTAAAAATAGTATTACCTAGAAATAATCAAATTATTTTCGTGATTATGCCGCCTGAAAATAAAAATATTTCAAAACTATCTCAGAAAAAAAATGACGAAAAATTGTATTGGTTAATTGAAATTCGTACAGTATAACGCTGACCTTCACGGATTTAGAGTTTAAAACGTTTTTAAGAATTCTATTCGAGCGTGGTTTTGCACTGGACAGCTTGTTCTACAATTGCTTCGCCAGGCGGGCCCAGAAGTAAAAATTATCTAATCAAATATTTAAAAAGAAAACTATAACCAGCATTTCTGAGGAGCATAAATGACACTTTTTTCACGTTCTTTTTTTTATCCTTATACAAACATCATGTATCTAAAATAGCACTTCTCATAGGGTACGGTACGCGTTGCTTGGAATGGAACATAACACGAGATTATTAGGTTATTAAGACACTTTTCTTTCTCCCTCCACCGTACGCCCGAGCAGAGGTGTAGGAGGCCACTCTAACGTTCTCAGCCGCTCGAATTTTTAATTACTCTCCACTCCACGTACAAACATACAAAGTTCTTTTTATTCCTAGCACTAGAGAGAGCGAGCGAATATGGAACGTCCCACGCCGCCGTTCCCACTGAAGGAGCCCGAATGCAAACTTCGTCGACAGTCCGCCCACCGGTTCGCCGGTCCTTGTGACGGGAGTTGCAGCCGCCGGGGGCTCTTCGCATACCTACACTCGAGGCGCCTGGACGCCTCGTAACTTCCTTTCTACGACTTCTCACAGACGCATCGTGAGGGTGAACTCGACCGCAATCGCTAAAGGTCTCGGGCTTGTATTTGCTTCTATTTTTTTTCTCGCTTTAGTCGCTCGCAGGTAAGGTCGTTGCGGCTTTCCCGAACAATTCCGCATATCAGCGGCAATGACCGCTTGTTTTGCCTCTATAGTTTTATTGGCTTGACTGCAAGAGCGCGCCACGTGCAACTGCGTCTGGATCGGTGAGTGCGGGTTTGTTGTCGGATCGGTGTTTACCCGCCTAAAGTGTGAGTGTGTGTGCTTGTTTCTTACAAGTGCTCAAAGTTTGCGCGAACTTTACGGTGTTGATGATCGTGGAGTGCTGTTCACGGCACTCTGTTCATAACCGCAATCGCTGACAACTTAAGAGGTATAAAGGGCGAGCGTAAGCGAGTCGCGACCTTCTTACTTTTACTTCGTAGCTAACGAGACTGAGGTATTGGCCTATAA
>JAZHYW010047289.1:0-42252 GCA_037355805.1 Ixodes ricinus
CCGTAAGTGTGACGTCATGGGTCCAAACAAACCGTTGCTAGGGTCGTTGTTATGGACGAATACATGTGGCTCGGTTTCGCTACGAAAACCCGACCGTTCAAAAATCAGGAGTAGGATTTAAAGTTCTAAAAATCACAGATGTAGAAAGCTTGAATGTCATATATGTTTCGACAGAAGTGTGCCGGTAATCGCTCGTTTCTGAAATATTTACGACTGCAACTTCCGGTCCTCAAGATGCCTGCAGCAGACGACGAATGCAAGAAGTATGCCGTCTGCCGCACGCCGGCCGGCCAAGCCGGGGCCGTCGTTTGAATCGTGTGAATAAAGACGATATTCTGACATCGCATTTGTTTGAAATATAATGAGTTTCAGACACTTATAAGAATTCATAGTGGGGTGCGATGCAAAATATGGTTTATCGAAAGTCCGGGCGTCGATCGAGATGATCGTCTGCTAAAAGATCGCATTGCACCCGTGAGAAAAGCACTTCAGGCGAACGGTTGAGATCCCAAATTTTGTTTGCGGACTCGCGCTATGCGAGGGTGCTTCGTATACCTGGTTGTAACCATCGCGTGGAGAAAGATTCTTGCAGTTTCTTCAGATTTCCGCAAGACCCCAAAGCGCGAAAGAACTGGATAAAAAACATAAGGTGAGTTTATTACAGATTGTACTCGCATCGCGGGTTCGATGGAGATCTTCACCAAAAGAGCACATCCACGGAATTTAATGTATACCAAGGGAAAAAAAAAGCAAAATACTGCGAAATCGCGATAGACATGCAATTCTTTAATAACCTGACAACCACAATAATAATAACAACAAACGACTTACCTCGACGGCGTACGATTTGTTTCTCATGCTGGCCTGCACTAACGCCGGTAATGCACTTCAGGTCGTCGTCGTAACTGATCTGCATGACGTGGTTTGATTTTACTGCATTTTCACCCCTCGTAACTAAGCTGGGTTCTTCACAGAAAAAAAAACGCACATTGCGGAGGCCTCTACGGCCATGGTGATGCACTTGTTTTTGTCGCTCGTTTACCGACGCAATTCAATGAAGACGCCCGCTGCAACAGAGGCCAGCAAATCTATCGTGTCGTCTGCTGCCAAAGCAAAGCGGAGTGTAATACTTCAGAAATGGCTTTCATCGTTGCAATACGACACTGAGACGACAAGAACATCTTCATAATTCGATATCAAGAAGTTAGGTTGCTTACAAAAAATTATTTACTTACTTGTAAGCAAAAATCTAGCCTCATGTGGAGTCTCCATGCATTAGTCCATAGCAACGTCCCTAGCAACGGTTTGTTTGGACCCAGACGCCATGTTGTGACGTCATCACTTACGGAGTCAACTAAAGGTTTTTCTACCCACACGCGGTTTTTACCACATCTCGTAATATAAAAATGCAACTTGAATTTAACAAGTGTGATTGTCCCAGACATGTACACGTTACTCAAACAAAGTAACAAAATACCGTTACTCGTTACTCGCTCAAAAAGAAACTAAATACGTTACTGTTAACAATTCTCAAAAGGAACACGTTGCTCTACCTCAAAGGTAACGAGTTAGTTTTCTCGTTACTTCGACGACCAATGTTTTTGTTTCGTGGTATATTGTTTTCTTTTCAGTAGTCGCTGCACGCCTCTCGAAGTTTTCATCAGTTATGTTTCCCGCTTTCTTGAGAAAGAGAATACATCTCCGGCAACGCTGAATCGACGTGCTCGAAGGAACGGCAGTGCCTTTGTCGCAATAGACGCATACTCAGGATTAAAATTAAACGAAATATGTTTAAACGGCGTTGTACACGTTACTTCTCAAAAGCAACGAAATACCGTTACTCATTACCTGGCCTTAAAAGTAACTAAATACGTTACTGATACATTTTCTAAAAAAGTAACTGAATACGTTACTCGTTACCGAAAGAAGTAACTAGGTAGAAGTATCTTGTCACTAGTAACGCGTCACGTACATGTCTGGATTGTCCCCACCTTGGAATATTTTGTGATGTAACAACATTTCACCGCAATATTATTATGCTATATCCCTTGCTATATTACTTGCTTGCAGCTGGATATCTCTGTGTTTGTGTGTATGCTTTTAAAGTTGCGTTATACTTGCTGTTTACCACACAGAAGGCCTTGAGCTGTTTGTGGACACGTGAATGTAATAATATTAATAATAAAAATAATAATATTTTATTGACAGTCTTGACATACAAATCATGGGTAACGGGTCCGTCAAAGCCTGTGATGGCTTGTAACACGTGACCCGGCAACGGCATAAAAGAAAACAGCGTAAGAAAAGAAAAAGATAAACATACATAAAAAGACTACAACACACATTGAATGCACAAAAAACGCAAACATTTCCAATACTGACAAAGCAGCAGAAACGAGCCAACATAATAAAATAAGGTAGCACCGTAACGATATCTAGCACTTTAGTATTCAGAACTCAAAACGACAGTTCTGTCGTTTTGAGTTTATATTATGAGGTGATACTGGCAATTTGTTAAATATATCAGGAACATAAAATGAACGCTTTCTTTTTCCATATTTAGCGTACACTCGGGGGATCATAAAGCGTTCACTGTCCTCAGTGAACGGTGAGTGGTACGTGAAATTTTAAAAGGTCTATTCCAGTAATGCGTTTCTATGACACATCTCTCGAAGAGTGTTGCAAAACGAGGGAGATGTAAAAAAAGAGAAGTGATTGTCAGATGGGACATTGGTACCGTATGCTGTACCTTTCCAAATTCCTCTTTAGAATAGGGTCAATTTGGTTTTGCCAATTCAATGAACAGTTAGCACGCAGTGTAATACCGTAGCGCAGCACACCGTAAGCCAGAGCATTGGCTATCATTTTTGGAACTGTAAAAGGACAAAAAAGTTTTTTTTTAGTATAGGGAACGTGAAACACTACGCAACTTTTTTAGCAATATGACAAAGATTTAATTCCAGGAGATATCACTCTCAAACATATTCCCAAATAGCTTGGTTGTACTAACATGGCCTCTGGGTACCTATCTACAATCAAGACTGCTGAATGAGTGTGAAAGAAAAGGAGTATCAAGGCTCTTGCATTTAAGTGGAGTACAGAAACACACAAGTTTTGTTTTATGTGTGTTTATTTTTTATAAAGTTAGAATCTAGCCAGTTTATCAACTGTGTAGCATTTGTTTGTAACGTAGTCACCATTGTACTGGTACAATTCATGTGACGCGATACCAACAAGGTATCATCAGCGTACTGGTATACAGCATTCCGACACCGCATTTACTTGATCATTCACATACTGCAGGTTGAAAAGTAACTGTGCTAAAACGGAGCCTTGCGGTACGCCCGACAATAAAGACACATATGTGCTTCTAGTGTTACAAATCAGAACCTGTTGCGTTCTGTTTGACGAAAAGCTTTTGATTAACAAAAAATGGTTCACGAAAACCGTAGTTATACAGTTCCTTCAATAAAATGTTTGTTTCAGATAGGGTCGAAAGCTTTTGATACGTCTAAAAAAAACGCGCAAGCAAATTTGGTGGAGTCAAATGAGGCGTACAATGCATCATCAAAATTCTCTGGTAAGAAATCGGTGCCACGCACTGCAATGAAACCGTGTCGTTGTGACAACAGATCAAACCTATCTAGAAACGAGGTCATTGATTTCAGAATGTTTTTTCGAGTATCAGTGTTAAACACTCAAGAATCCGTATTGGTCTAAAACTTTCAACATCATCGCGCTATACCTCCCCTGTAAAGCGGCCTTACAATAGCGGCTTTAAGACAGTCTAGAATGACCCTTGATTTTATAATCCAATTAAATAAATGCAGCAGTGCATTGCCAAGAATATCAAAATTGCGACGCAAATCACACAAGCGAATATTATCAGCCCCTGGTCCTTTATCAAGTTTAAAAGAAGATTCCAGAATACGCAGATCTTTCAGAGTCATTTTAGGCAAATGCGCAGAACATTCAGAAGAATGGTCTAGGTTAAAGGGCACTGGATCCTCATCGCGTTAACTACTAGACACCGAAGCAAAAAAAAAAAGAGTTAAAACTTTCAGCAATTGACCTTGAGTCGGATCCAAGATTTCGAATAGTACCGTCATCGAGAGATAACTTAGAAGCGCTACCCTTGACCTTATTTACCAGAGCTCACGTCCTAGCCATATTAAAACGCGACTGAAAAAATATAGTGCTCGTGTTTACGTTTTTGCGATGGAACAATTGCACTGACTTGGTTTCTTTTGCATTGAAAAGCTGCTTTGAAGTTCTTATTTCCCGAATAACGACGACAGCGTGCCCATAAGACATGATTTTCTTTTATAGTCGAAAGAATATCTTCAGTAGCCGTGGTTGGTTCTGTTTTCGCCTTTTTATTCTAACCACCTTCGTACTTGCAGATCTCAGACTCGTATAATTATGGACAAACTTTGAATAGGCCACCCCGGAAGGTGTGTTCTCCGTGAAAGTGACCCAGTCATAGCCTGCAATCAACCTATCAAGATGACAGGAATCAGTGAAACTGAGATGTCTATGCTGTTCAAATATTTATTTAGAGGCGTTTACGGAACTTAATCTAGAAACAATGCAATAGTGGTCCGCCAGCTTTTTGCTGGATGACGACAGCTGCTACGGGTTGTCCCGAATTGCGCACATTTATGTGATCGATGCACGATGTTACTAGTTTATTTTTGGAGGATTTCTTTTTTAGTCGGTGCATTAACCTGACTTTCTATACCATAACTGGTGAGCATATTTAAATAATCACACACTTGAGACTTGGATCTTTAGAAAATAAATATTAAAACACCCACCAGGCAAACATTATCGGTGATGGCCAACTTCTCTAAATTTCAATCCAACTCCTGTAAGGAGTTAAGCGAGATTTTCAGAGGGCGGTCTGTAAATAGCCAAACAGCTGATGCATGGGTAAGAAGTTTTAGAGCGTGGCATTCGGCATGATTAAAACTAAGGTTTAAGTCGACCGTTGACCAGTTACCTTTGACATAAATGGCTATACCTTCTCCCCTGGATTTACTACGAGTAGAAAATAAAAATAATAATCATATTTTATTGGGTGTTCAGGAATATTAATAATAATAATAATAATAATAATAATCAGACGTGTATGTAATAATTTACAAGTAATGCAATTACTTGTAATTCCTTACATTTGTCAGTAATTTCTGTAAGGGAATATATACATATTTTATAAAGTAATTGTGAAGTAATTTCCTTACTTCGTAATGATTGTAATCCGTTACATTTTTGTTTTCATTCAAGGGAAAAAAAGCGAGAATATTAAACACCAACAACCAAAAAATCGTTTCTAAACAAATATGTTGTTTTTTGTAAGGGTAAGTTTTACCCCAATCACACTGTCAACTGACGTTCTACAGATGCTGAAAACCTCTCTTCACGTCACCTAAAACCTTGATTCGAATATTTTTTTCGTGGTTTGGTTGTTTGCGTATTGTAACTCGTCAGCTTGCTCGACAACGGCGAAGGGAAAAGCACACTGATACAAAGATCCGGACTCTTGGTGCAAAAACAGTATTAGGCAAACTCCCGAAATCAAAGTGTTTCCTTCCAACGAAAAAAGAAAACACGCAATGTACGCACTAGCCGGTGTAGTGGATCTGTGGGCGCCTTTTCTTTTTGTCCCATTCCCTCCTTTGCTGTTGGAGGCGTAGAGGGGACACAAAACGATCGTTGACTGCGCAGGTCACTGTCATTTCGGGCGACAGTCGCATTACGGCCGAGCGTGCATTACGGCATAGAGGGGCTTTAAGGGCCTGTACTGGCTTTGAGGCCAAATAGAGCGTAACGGCTGAGAACTGCATTAAGGCCGATAGTCTCTGAGTGGGCTGGTGTGGCCGCGTCCTTCAGGGTTGCATTGCGGTTTACGACTGTAGTTGCGACCATATTGTATAGAAGGCGCAACATATTCCTTTTATTTTTCAATGCACATTGTATCTCTCGGTGACGGCAAACACTGCGTTTTTGGTTTTATTACCTCATCCTTTAAGGCTAGTTAAACACATAGTACTTTGACCGTTTGACTAGCTTTTCTTTTTGCTACACTGCGTGCCAACATTATTGGGCAAAGGGCCATGGCTAAGCTCCCGTGAGCCTATTAGAAAGACGGAACGAAGCACGTGACACTTCTCCAAGGCAAGAATGCACTCTAAGGTGAGTTGTCATGTTCTGACATTCTGACTGAGTGCCACTGCAGTAAGTTTTGCTATTTGCCTCATCATGTATAAAAACTAACGTGAAATTTGCTTTACTTTTTACTGATCTTTGCGACGTCCAACACAATATTGTCGGAATGCGCACAAGTGGTCATTAGTAGAGTGGTTAATACCATCAGAAGTTTTTTTTTGGGTGGGCACGTTCTTGGCGGGTAATTCATTATAGTAATAATGTTATATATCCTCGACACGTTTGCTTCTGGGTGGGAGTACGACAGCTCCGCAACGGAGAAATGCCAAACACGAGCAGGCCAATTAAGGTACGCTGCAAACAACGACGCCATCAGCACCCACAAGGCGAACCTGGCGCGACAGTGGAGCTACATAAGCGCCGCAGCAGGAATGGGAGCGGCAGCCATGTCGAACCTACAGCACCAGTTCGCAGATAACATTAACGCCTTCGTTAATAAAATGTCCTCGCTGCTGGGGCTAAACTAGCAAGTCAAGAAAGGGCTTGGCGGCCAGGATTATTTTTTTTTACCATGGCCCATGTGTTTTTAATATTTCCTAGCCTGCATGCATAGGTTTTCTTCAGAGTTTCCCTGTAAAAAGATTGAAAATAAAATTTCTGAAATGAACCTCGATCATCGTTTTTGCAGCCGCCCGGTAGAATCAGAAACATAATTAATTTAGTTGAAGTGCTCGAAAATTGAAATGACGCAATAAATTTTTCACTGAGCTCTTAAAAAGGCGGTTATTAGGATATAGCAATATTATACCAAAAAGGCACCCAAAATTAATATATTTGGAAATGCGTGTGTGCGTGCGTGCGTGTGTGTGTGCGCGCGTGTGCGCGCGTGCACGTGCGTGCGTGCGTGTGTGTGCGTGCGCGTGCGTCCGTGCGTGCGCGCGCGTGCGTGCGTGTGCGCGTGTGTGTGTGAACATAATCTAAATATGCAGATGAAGGAACCACTGATCAAACGAATAAGAAATGTTGAAGCGCAGAAAAGCAAATAAATAAATGAAAAACTCGGCTATGCAAGGCCGGCGTACCAACTGGTGCCGGCCGTGAGGGCTGAAAACAAACTTACAACCGCAGTATTTGCAGTCAGCGACATATACACTCTTAAAAATGCCCATACGTCTACTTTCCCGCAGAATACTCGGAGCCCCAATCATTGCGATCTGCGAAGAGACCTCGGCGAATGACGGGACTGAGAATATGTTAAGCTTAAAAATGAAGTCGGAGTTGTGACACTGAGAATGACGTTTTATTCGTCATGCTCGGTGTGGCGCCATCTATCTTATTTGGCGGCAACTAAAGTCGTCAACCACAGTGTGACCCCCAGAAGGCGGCCGCACCAGTCCATTCCAAGACTATCGGCCTTAATGCAGTTCTCGGTTCTTAGGCCGTACTCCGCTTCAAAGCCACTCCTGGCATTTCCGCCCCTCTCGGTCCCAATGCACTCTCAGCCGTAATGTGACTATTGGCCTTAGCTGGAGGCTCCCGTTCAGCGCGGCGGCAGACATCTTCTCTTCGAAATGAGGCCAAACGTTCGACGAGACTTTTGAGAGCGCCGTGCTCAAGGTCACAAAAGTGTGACTCGTGGCGATAATAAACGCTTCCACGACACTTTTGTGTTTTGTGTCTTACCCTCGGAAAGTAAGGCAGAAAGTAACACTGGGAAAGTAACGGATGACTGTTTGCCTTGTGTGATTGTAAGTGTACTTCTTATGAACGGAAAATTGTTACTGTAATCGTGTACAATATAGTCTGTGGAATGGTAAGTGTCATTCCTTACTTATCGTAATAATGTATAATAATAATGATAATAATAATAATAATAATAACCTTGTTTATTCACACAACGGATTCGGTATATCAAATGACGGGTCCTTCTAAGCCGACAATAGCTTGCAGGACTGCACCGAGCAAGCTCGCACAGGCGAACAGAAAAGAACACATAAATAAAGAAACACGTAAACAAGGCTTCGGCTAACCAGCCTCCCAAGTCAAATAAAAAAACTGCATAAGCGAGAAAAAGAAAAGAAAAAAGAAGAGAACTCACATAAACGCAAACAAGCGGACATAAGCTTCGGCGAACCAGCATCCCAATTCAAATCACAACGACGACAGCGCAATAGTTATGATGAAAAACAGCGCGACTGGGACGAGGACAAAAAGACGAAGGTGAACACAAGACAAGCGCTGTAAGAGTAAGTAAGAGAACACTAAGACAAGCGCTGTACGTTGGTAAGAGTTCAACATGAGCTCTTACCAACTTGCCCAGTTATCTATCCTTAACAGTAATAATCTTTCACCAAGCATAATGACTAAACCACTCTTTCTACTGTCCTTTGCCAGAAATGCTGAAGATGTCTTCAGGAAGTTTCCTATATCTAGTGACACATCTTTGTACTTCATACCGAGGAGACGCTCTGAGGAGGCGCGATGGTTTATGAAGCGTTTTACAATTTTCAATCCAAAAGCACAACAGTTTCAGTGCACAAACTACGTAATCTTGGCATTCTTAGCATGAGCATCTAAACAATGTCTTCACTGGATGAGAAACCAGATCGCGATACTTCGCAGATTTCACTTCAAAATGCTATCGATCGTCGAGTGCCAATACGCTGTACAATGGGGGCATACAGAGCGTCACCGTAGCAATACGTTGTACGCGATCTGGACTATCGCACCCTCGAAAAAAAATCATACTATACAACATACCTGCATACTCTCCTTAACACACTACAGACATCAGCCATCCGCTTGTTCCACGGCATATCATATTCCAAAATAAGACCCGTATATCCTGTATAGTTCACCTGGGAACAGGCTTACAGCAGGGTCTACTAGCAGAACTGTGTATAAAAAAGGGGGTATTAGAATATCCAGGTTTCAGGGGATTGCAGAATCGGATGAGTTAGTTTCAAGGGGTTTAACTCTGATATGGTTTGGCCGCATACCAATTCATAACTTTAAGCACATTTGACTGTACGGCGTGAACAGCCTCATTAAAATTGACATGCCGTGAATCAATCAGGCTATCGTCGAGCATAACTGAAAAATATTACATCCAGAAATAATAGATTCTAGCTCCATCTAGCATAAATATTAAAATGTAATTGGGATAGCACTGACCCCTGTGGGACGCCGGTTCTGAGAAACTGCGTTGAACTATTAACTTTATCCAACCACCTGGGCACCTACCATCTAACAGATTTGCTAAGAGAAAGTGAAAATGTTCACGGAAACCGAACCTGCAAAGCTTCCCCAACAAAATCTCGTGATTCACCGTATCGAAGGCCTCGCTGACATCTAGAAAAACGGCACAAGAAAACCTGTCGACCTCAAAAGCAGAGTAAATTTTGTCAGCTACATCCTCTAAAAGCAGGTGCGTACCACTTCCACAAATAAACCCCTACTGCCTAGAAGAAAGTAGTGAACAGTGATCTATGATATTGGTCATTATGTGAAAAATGTGTTTCTCAAAGCACGTTCTAGAACGGGCAAGATCGACATTGGGTGGTAATTTTACACCTTGCTAGATCCCCGCCCTAGAGCACCTGACTCAATAAAGCCGTCCATCGTATTACTCATATATATATCATACTATATATATATATATATATATATATATATATATATATATATATATATATTCTGCAAATATCTGAAGTTTCTCTGAAGGCACCCAAAGTTATACCATCCACGCTAGGAGAGCTAAGTAGGCTTAATGCTGAAGAGTGTGGGACGTAAATCGTCCAAGTTCATAGGATAAAAAAGAGCGGAGGTTGCGTTCATCTCTATTAGGTGCTTCCGAAACACCAACTCTTCGTGGAGCACGAGTGGATCCAACAAAGTGGGAACTGAATCGTTCAACAATTTCTTTCAATTTGTTACAAAAATTACGTTTTACAACGTCATCCAAAGAAGGCTTTTGTTGACAACTACGGAAAGTGTTGGCGCGTGGCCATGGCTCTGAAGAGCTAAATCGCGCCTTCTCAAACTTTTCCTTGAAGTGTTTTTTTTTCCGATAGAGACTATAGTTTTAGCTTTATTCCTCGCGATTCTAAATTCGGAACAGTAGCATTTTCTGGTGCTCGCCGACTCCGTGCCCAAGCGAGTTATTTTGCTTTTATGGCGGTGTACCTCCGTGTTTAGCCATGCATGACCCGTCCGTCCTTCGTTTTTATTTTTTAATTATATCTGTTAGTTTACATTTGTCGGTGAAATAAATAATTATCTGTGCGAACTTTGTATACACGTTAGATTGGGATGTAGACTCACGGAAACGAGATCCATTCAAAAGTCAAAATGAGGCGATCTCGTTTTACATTAGCGATCATTTCTATTACGCTATAATAATACTGTTATTATGTTCCTCAAAATTTTAATTCCTTGCCCTTCTAGTTTCCCTGACTTTGTTTGCATAAAAAAAGCATGGAAAGCGCTTCGCCATCTGCCATTCACGGATGAGTCCCTCTAAGCTCTTATAGATTATTTTGTGTTTACTTTGCAGATGTACTTTATTTTCTGATGTTCTTAGCACAATTATACTACATGCGGTGTCTCCAAACAGATTTTGTTATTTTTTCTTGTAATGTAATTCAAAGGTGGTAGTGTCAAACACTACTCTGTATTTTCTTTTTAGAGTCTGTGATTTTGGGAATTTTTGTTTTTTGTTATACACAAGAGCCTCCAGACTTCACCTTGAACTGCCTTACAGCATGTGACTTTCTGAAATGGCGTTAAGTGGTGATAACTTAAATGTCCTAATCTGTATTTTATATTAAGTTCTAGGTTTTCGGGTTTTTGTATTGGTAGTTCAAGACTTTAGCTGAAACTATTGTAAAGGCTGATGAACTCGAAAAGATTTCTAGAGCTGAAGCTCAGGCGCCCGTTTGTGGGTTGAGCGATGTCGGCGTCGGCGTCGGCGTAACCGCGCGTTGCATTATGGGACGTGTGACGTCACGAGACTACCTTCGCGAGTGCTAACCCCCGTGAGGTAACCCTCGTGAGGAGTTACTTCCTGTGAGGGTTACCCTCGTAAGGGCTACCCTCGTGAGGGTAACCCCGTGCTGCATTGGGATCAGCGGATTCGATGCATGACTTGGGCAGATATGTTTTTGCTACAGTCTCAAGCTCTATATTTCTGATCCCATGCAGCGAAAGTGTAATATTTGTCTTTCTGAGATCATTATGGAATAATACTGCGGCAGGAGACGATGATATCAAAGCTGAACCAATCAAAGTTGTTGCAGATTTATCGTGTTCTTATTTACGACATATCTGCAATAATGCTTTGGCTACAGGAACTTTTCCAGATGGCATGAAGATCGCCAGAGTAGCTATTCTGCACAAAGAAGGCATTCTTGATAACATTAACAATTACAGGCCTATACCAGTCCTTTCACTGTTTTCAAAGCTACTTAAACACGGAATAAATTCGAATAAGATAAATTTCTTGATGAACAAGGTGTATTTGTAAAAGAACAATACGGATTTCAGAGGAAAAATCATGCGGAAATGGCGCTAGTAAATATTGAAGAGCAGTTGTTAAATTATTTTGAACTGAAAAATTCACTTTCGACTATTTCGTTGACTTTGAAAAGGCATTCGATTAGATAAAACACGATGTCCTGTTTCACAAACTCCCTATTTTATGGAATCCGAGGTGTGGCGCTAGAACTCATCCATAGCTATCGTTCGAACAGAATGCAGTATACTTGTCTAAATGGCTACCGATCCATGCCTGGACTAATCACGTGTGGGACTCCGCAGAAATCTATTCTGAGACCATTGTTCTTTATTATATATATAAATTACATTGCAAACATCCCACAAAGTCCAGATATAATTTTTTGTGCGGGCGATACTGAGCTTGTTCCTTTCTGGTGATCATTTGCTTGACCTTGAAACTGCGGCTAACATGTAGGCTAAGGGAGCTATGTTCCTGAAGTCTGGAATATAAATCAGCTACAGTTAAATGTGAGCAAAGCCAAAGATCTAATTTTCAAGCTACTAAATAGAACTTGATGACAGTAATTTTATCCTACAAGTTCCGAAGCAGTGGGAATGAACGAGTCACCGCCTACAAATTTTTAGGTGTTCTTTTTGAAGAAAACTTATCATGGACCCCCCAATAAATAAGATTCACAAGAACATCGATCGATCCATTGGCATCTTATACAGAGTTAGATCTTTGATTTCAAGTTGCTTAAAACTGCAATTGTGTTTTATTACTCTTTAGGACATTTTCATCTTCATTACTGTCTATCAGACTATATTCGACAATTAAGACAAACCTCAAACAACTTTTTATCATGCAAAAAAAAAGGCAATACGCCGCACAGAAAATCTATATTTCATGAACCTACCGCCTCAGTGCTTTCTAAAGCACAGATTTGCTTAACGTTAACCAAATGTTTCATCTAAAACGTTTAATTTACATACGAAATGACATAATTAACGACCAAACGAATTTTTCTGAGACATTGCTTTGGAATGATACTCAATATAATATAAGGCATGAATCCTATAGGATACCTGGGTTAAAAACAACCTATGGAAACCATAAAAGTAGCATGCTTGATACCTCAATTCCTAAACAGACATCCAGATGTTAATTTAATATTACTAAATAGGGCTTCAAAATACTACGCACGGTGACAACTTGACGTTCAAAATTTATTCCGAACGACATGCCAGAAGGTACCTTTTTACATCGTATTTAGAGCTGCAACAGCTTCAAATGCGATGCTATGAAGTGCATCATCGGATGATACATTCGATGATGCACTTCATAGTATCACTCACTTATTCACTCTACACCCAGGATCTCAAATACGCGGCCCGCAGGCACGCAAACGGCCCTGCAACTCGCTGTGACGCGCGCCCGCAGCAACCGGCTACGAATCCTGATTCAACTTCTCGAGCGCTAGAAAATGCACGCGCCATAGTGATCTTATTTCGTCGATTCATTTCCGCTGGAAAAGTAGCCCTGTTCTTTTAACGTCTGCACATTGTTTATACTTTTGTGTTCATTTGCACTTTGTTTCGCTTTATATTTTGCTTCCAGCTTTGTGCAATGTACAATTCGCTTATGGCGGCAAGCGCGAGCTATTTGTTGAGATGCATCTCGGCCGCGGGAACTCCCTGTCAGCACGAGCAACTGTCAAAGATAAAGCTACGAGCTCAGGATTCTAGCCTTCAAAGAAATATCACCATTAGAAGACAAATATTTGTTCAGAGTGTTGTAATAAAAATCGTCATGAAAGTAAGAACTATCAAATTATCTGATTACTTTTCGTAGAGACATGTCGAGCTTGCTTAATTCTTGAGTGAATTGAGGAACGTGAGGAGATGTGCACTTGCGCTCTGTGTTCTATTTAAAACACCAGCACGTTGGCGGGGCGGTGCAAATTTAGTTTCTGTTATCACCTCAGGTCATGGCCCAAAGTAGTCATACAAGAAATCAAATCCGAACATGTCACTAGCGAAACTGTGAGTTTTCAGAAAGCATAAAGCACGAGGTCTGTTCTTTTTAAAATCCTTTGAATCCCCCCCCTCCTCCTCCACCCTTTCTCCCCCCCCCCCCCCCCCGGTCCCGCCTTACGTTGGCCCTCGACTTTTCCGGGTGTGGGCTACCTGACCCCCAAACTGAAATGAGTTCGAGACCACTGCTCTACACTATGCGCTCGCACACGTTTAAGGACCTTTTCACCCTCCGCCGCATGGGCGCTGCCATCTTGGAGTCACGTGATGCGGCCGCCATTAGGTTGCTTCAACTCGTCGCCTCCGCTCTCCCTCCGCGCTACTCCACATCTTAGCGGATGCGTTGAATTCGTGTTTCTCGTCGCGTTTCACCGCGTTTCTTACCTCACTCCGGAAAGTGTCGTCTAATACTTATACAGTATATACCATGTTTTTGCATTACATGCTTATGTTCACAATTTCTGCAGTTAATTTTGTAACACGTTTTGACATTTTTCGTGTCGGTGTGCCGGCTACGTGTGATGAAGCTATATGGGCACATGAATCAGCGTTAGCGCTCACGCACATTGAGCACATATATGACTCTAAGATAGCAGGTGATTTCAAAGGTCAATAACTTATGAGAACTCGGGCCTGCTTACTGAGTAGTGCTGGAACATTCGCAATGGCAAGCACGATGTGGATATTTATATGATCTGCGCATTTAGGATCTCAAAGAAGGTGACAAAATACTCACTGTAAATAACCACGTGTGTTCCTGAAAACATGGTATTTTGTATTTATAACAGATTGAGAAACATTGGTTTTTGATTATATAGAGTTAACTCGTGGACAAAATAGGCAACAGACGTTTAATTTTAACTTTTTTTTTATCTGATGCTAGGAATAATGTTACGTCAACATCAGGCAATTTATTTGGTTACAATATCACACCTACATCTGTGTGATGTCCTTAATTGTTTTTGATCTATCAACACTCGCTCGATCGGTTAATTTAACAATCCCAAGAAACTGTATGCCGTGCTTAATTAGTCCCATTTCTACGGTGTTTTGATTGTTAAATGATTTTTTTATTCAGTTATTTCATTTCAGCAGAAAGGTTCTGACTTCCCGCTTAAGAAACTGTCACAGACAGCTTGAGATTGCCTGGGATCCAGCAATTTATAATGCCGAAAAGAATCCGTCTGGATTAAAATCGCACGAGTGCAGCGTTGTCGACGGGGAATAGTGATTTACTTTTAATAACTAGCGACGCCGAATTCTACAAAAGGCGTCGGTTCAGAACCAGTAAAGGGCTTTCTACACAGGTCCATGGTGTGGTGACTGGCGCTATACTTCAGCCAAACTTACCGGATATCACTTCTTTCGCGGCCTTTAATTTCATCTGGCGAATTTTACGGGCGAATAATGTCAGACTTCATTTGAGAAGCCTGTCACTTATCTCATACCTTGAGAACGTCGTAAGAATATCTCCATATAACAAATAGTCTGTTTCATAAAGCCAATATTGTGAAATGTTGTTAATGAGTACTTCGGTTAAAAAAATGTTCTAGTCAGCCTAGGTTGGTATATAAAAATATTTCTCCAACTTAAATTTTTTAAAGTAAAACAGGCAGAAACAATATCGTTTCTTTTTTATATTCTTTACGTCGTTATATGAGACTTTTCCAGTGCGAAGTTCATAAAAGCTTGGTGTACAAAAACCAAACATCGAACAATAAACTTGTCCGTTCATCTGTTCTTTATGATTCAGCACATTGTTAATCATGTTGTCGATCTGCTTCTTCACAAAGCACTTATTCATTGTAGTTTGTTGCAATATAAGATGAGCAGTCGGATCTCTAGTCGGCCTAGGTTGGTCTAATAAAATATTTCTCGAGAACCTAATTTATTGAAATAAAACAGGCCGAGGAAACAACACTGCTTTATATTATCTACGTCATTATAAGGGACTTCTTCAGACAGCGAAGTTAACAAAAAAGTTGATCTACGAAACCCAAACAGTAAACTTGTCACTTCATCTGTTTTATGTGATTCAGCACATTGTTAATCATGTTGTGGACCTGCTTCTTTACTAAGCACTCATGCATTATTATAGTATGTTACAATATAAGATGCGCATCGAATCTCTGCTACTTGAGCTCGAACCCTCCCACAGCACTCGGTGCACGCGCAGCCAAAGCCCGGCGACAGGCAAGAAGAGCGTGCTGGGGGCGGAGCTTCTCCTGATCTTTATTATTTTTCTTTAGCAACTATTGTCCGCGAGTGCGGCCGTGGGCGATGGTAATCCTCTCTTTGCGTCATACCAGTTGTTTCACCGCCGAACCTGGCCGAAATGATTGGACGTAATCAGACGCATCTGGTGTCCGTGAAAGTGCTCGCAATTTAGGCTCGAAATTACCTCGTGGTTGTCCAAGTTCGTTGTGTGCCACAAGAAAGTAATTGGTATGACAAAATTAAGCGAAAACGGCATGAAACAACAACACAATGGCGTGCGCGTTAAAACCGACATCAACCAAATTGAAGCAACCTCATGGCGGCGAGTGCACCAGCGCCCTCTACCCGACGGTTAGCCAACTACTCAAATGAAAAGGTCTATACATCCGGACCCGAGGATATCCGCCTCCGATCCACATCCGCAGCCCCTGACATCCGTGTCCGATCCGCAGTTCGCTAAATCTGATTCATTTTTATCCGCATCCGCCAGATTACTGTGGATTACTGCGGCTGATCCGCGGATAATCCGCGGATGTGCAGATCTCTACATATGCCCTTTAGGTGTCGAGAGCCGGTACCGCTGGATGGCAGATACATGACCTGCAAGAGCTGTTCAAGCAGCTTCCATATGGGAAAATCTTATGCCTGTGTTTTTGTGAAGCCCAAGCAATGGTATTCTCACCTGTGCCGCCCCTTTGAAAAAAAAAATAAAGATAAATAAATTAATAAAATAAATAAATAAAAAATGCAGAAAGCGCGGGAGAAAAAGTCTTAGATGGAATCTACGTCATTTTCCTCGCAGTTATTAGAGGTTAGCAACACGTTAGACATGCTTCCTCCCATGGGTGCTGTCGACACGCTTACTCTAACTTCCTGCAAAGTCGAGGAGCTATATATATATATAGGTCGGCTTGGCGAATATAATATTAACATTCTAAAAGCAACAAAGGCTGTCGTGTGTGACTATCTAAAATACATGCTGAGTTTCGCCTTGTTAGTTCTATTCAAGCCTTTACTACGGAAGAACATTTCAACAGTAACTTTGTTACCTCTTGTAAAGGTCACATCAATATTTGTGCCCACGGCGTATAGTTTAAATCTGCGGTTGTCTCACAGAACCTCGCGGACCATTGCTCCACAACTTGCCAACTGTTCTCAAAGGACCCCGTTGAAACCGCCAGTTCCAAAACGAGACACGTAAAAAATTTCCAACGCTAAGTGTTTGATAAATTATTCGTCTTATATGACTGGGACACTTTCTTGCGGTGTTTTAGTCAGCAGGAAATTTATCCTAAATTTATTCAGCTGTAGAAAACTTTTGCTGACAGCAGTACAAAAGTAATTACTGTTAAAGAGCGTCGCTCTGAACTCGCTTGGCTGAATGATGAAATTATAGCCGCAATTAAATACAAAAACTGTTGTGGGTGCGCAGCTGTCAGTCATCGAGGATTGAGGAATTGCGAACTAAATTTAAAAGTGAACGCAATAGAGTAACTGCAATGATCAAATTGGCTAAGCTTAGTTATATTGAAACAAAGTTGATTTAATCACGTTATGACACCCGGGTATCTTGGCCGCTTGTGAACGAACTCCGTGATGGTCCCAGTGTTAAACGTTCAGTCGACGAAACCGTAGAAAAGTATTTCCCCTGTAGTTTGCTCTTGGCAACCAGTGTTTATAACACCTATTTCGGAAAGACCTCAAGCATGTTGCGCGATAATGAAGTTGACTCGTCGCTTTCAATCACTGCAAATGTTGCGTCCGCTTTCCTTTCTGAAATAAGATCAAGCGCTACAAACAATGCTGCTTACTTTTAAGCGTCGTATGTCTTCTGGGAGTGATGGTGTCCAAATGTCCGATCTCTGCAGAAATTACAACTTGATAAAAAGATATAATACTACATATGTTGAACGGTGTTATAGCTTCAGGCATATACACAAATAACCGTAAAGCTGCCGTATAAAGCCTTCATTTACAAGTGGAGATCACTGTGAGGTCGAAAGCCATCGCCCTATCTTGATATTGCCTCCGATAGTCGAAGATTTTGGAGAAACAAATTTTTATTACAATGGCCGATTTCATGAGAAACTTAATCTTTGTTCTACACAGCAGTTGTGGTTTTGTTATTGGAAAAGGCACACAACCTCCTCTTGACGATTTTTCTGATCTGCTGAGCGCTGCCCTTGAAAATAATCTTGTTACGTGCGCACTTTTCTTGGATGTTTCCGAAGCTTTTGACTCTGTGCCGCGCATGAAGTTATTTTAAGTAAACTCTTCAGCTTAGGGTCTAGGAGTTTCTTTTACTTCCGGCTTAAAAACCTTCTGTCACACCGAACGCAGCTAGTCACGATCATTTGGACAGCGCAGTGCTAAATATCTTTAAAATTTGGCGTACCTCAGGGGTGAAATACTGCAAGACCTTTAAATACGCAAATGATACCCTTCTATTATCAAGTCATTTACATTATAGTAAGGTGGTAGAATTACTGCAGTTTGATTAAACTAAAATCATTATTTGGTTTACGGGAAATTTAATTTGTCTCAACAACAACAAACAAAAACGCAACTAATGTGCTGTTGCAGTCTGCTAAAAAGAGCACTTTTAAACAAGCCGATACTTCCGCACGCATAAAACCGTGCTTCTTGTGAATTTGTGCCACTAGACAATATGAACACTACCAAATACTTGGGAATTTATTTTGACTGTGGTTTATTGTCGAATTCTCATCCTTTCTACGTCTTGAAGAAGCTGCGAACTGCATCCTGCACACTCCACAATATAAGAACATTCTTCCCGAAGTCCACCCGAAGACTCCTTGTGTACGCACTCGTTTATAGTGTGCTACGTTATGGAGTAACCTTAGTCGGAGAGTGCAGAAATCTATTAGAAATTAAAGTGAATTCTCTCCTAAAGGGATATTCACACAGGCAAGATCCCTCCCTTCGCTCCCCGGGATGCGCATCACGCGGTTACAACGTCACGCTTTTGCGCAGAGCCGCGCTGACGAAGATATACAAGGGGATGGAGGAGCTTCTGGTCAGGCTTCACAAATGCTCCCCTCCTCGGCGTAAGATCTCTTTGCAATTGGCGGTATTTCATTCGCGTGTCTGGCAACTTTACTGACTCTGCTTAGCGACATGCCGGCGGTGGCATTGAGTCCTTTAGCTTGTCTCGGCTTGCGCTGTTTCGCATGTCGTCCGAGGCACTTGAGGATTATTTGATATTCATCAATGCCGTCCTCAATCCGGTCCTCATACAACTGGATTTGAATCGCACGCCCTTTGCGTGGAATCTACTCATTCAAGAAGCATATTTATTTTATCAGGAAATAGTTCGTCATCTTTCGCATCTAATAAGCGCTGCGGCCATAATCGCGTATAACCGTTTCATGCACGACTTCATTTTTCTACTTCCGTCAGCGCACACCGAGCCTTGTTCACGAGAGTGCGACCACTAAATGCGTCTGCGTGATAACACTGACTTACAACACGCTCGGCTCCTCGCCGGTCAAAACGGACCAGTCGGGAAGCTTCAAGGTTCCCAACGTGGTCTGCCGTGACCTTCGGAAATAAGCAATATGCGACGTCGCGGATCAACACACATTTTGGAAAATGCGTTCGGAGTTACGTTCCACACACCTTTAACAACGTCCCACCTTTGCTGACGCATAAAACTTCTCGTGGAAAGCTAAAAAGAACACTGAAGATTATTTGCTCGGCCTCCTCACTAATCCACACTTCCTGAGAACCCTTCCTGACCGTCTTAGGCAACCTCCAAACAGCGGCTGCCCAGTGAACAGGAGCTCTATAGTTTTATATAAAGGCAGGTCCCCTGAGGGCGGCCCCGCTCGCTCCTAGGGAATAACAAGGTGGAGGCGAGAGGGGCCGCCGGCGAGGTTGTGCTGAGTGGAGACTTAAAGACTTTCCTTAATGATTTTGGACACGTTGTTCACAATTCTTCTTTAACGATATTTACCTTGTCGCGTTTTTGACTTTTTTTTAGCTTAATTGTTTTATGTTTACTTTTTGCATTATGTGTTCTTTTGTTTTGTAGAAGTTTTGTTGAGATAAGTCCTACAGGTATTTAGGACTTTGACGATCCCGAAATGACACTTTGAAAAGCTTTGAGTGTCTGCAATAAATTATTATTATTATTATTATTATTATTATTATTTATTATTATTATTATTATTATTATTATTATTATTATTATTATTATTATTATTAATATTATTAATAATAATATTAATAATATTATTAATAATAATATTAATAATATTATTAATAATAATATTAATAATAATATTATTATTATTATTATTATTATTATGATTATTATTATTATTATTATTATTATTATTATTCACAACATGTCAACTTTTTGAGGCGGTGAGCATTTTACAGGCTAATGGTATTAATTTAATGGATAAGTACTCTTCGAATCGTATAAAAAATGAACCCGTCGAATAATAAGCTTATCTGCTTCAGAAATCCATTAAAAGCGGCTTTTTGGAGTGTCTTTTTTTCACAGTTCGGTTTGCAGATTTTGTTGCTGTACGTCAGTGCCCTGGGTGGACTCGACTAAATATATGGGCCTTATTTTTGAATATGGCATGTCTCGGAATAAATACATGGCTCATGTATGTAGCCTTTTACGGAAAGTGGCCTGTATGATGTATATGCATAAAAGTGTTTGTGCCCTTCGGTGTTAAGAAAATGATCGTCCATTGTCGTGTCTACATCGCTCTGCGTTACGGTGTAACGATTCACGCCCATTCCACAGATTCTTGGTGGGCTAAGGTAGATAATGTTTTAAAAGAAATCTTGCGTAGTGTCGGATATATTTTTGCGTTTTTATCGAACATTTTCTTTAGGGATTTGTTTATGCCGTATTTGCATAATTTATTTACTGAAACTCTACTGCTTCGTCACTTTTGGAACGACAACTTTAAAAATGCCCATAAACATACCTGCCTTGTCCGTGTACCTCATTGGTTTGATTTTGCGAAATATGTCACCAGATGCGGAAAAAGAATGCATCACTTTTATGTTCCAAATGTCGTTACCCATTTAGTATCACAGGCAAAGCTAAATAATAAAAAGAGAAGATTCGTGTGTATGTTTCAGAGCATTGAGATGTTTTAACTTAATCCTTGTATTGTTCGTATTTTTTTTGTTATTTTGTGTCTTTTTAGTTGGCTTTAGAGCATACTACCCGATGAAGCGTTTTTTATTTTTTATTTGCTTTAATTTTTGCATTGTTGCTGTGTAAAATGTATTTAGTTAGGTTTTTGCGCCTATCCGACTTGCCGGGTTCAGTCGCGCAAGCCTATACTGGCTTAGACGAACCAGTTACTTGTTTTGCAAATTGTTGTGATAATAAAATTATTATTATATTCATTATTATTATTATTATTATTATTATTATTATTATTAGCTTTTTCACGTCATTTTAAGATTTATAACGAAATCTGGATGTAACAGTTTCCTGTGTTAATATATGGGGACTTTAACCTGCCATGCATTGGCTGGCTGGCAGGTTGTAACTCGTTGGCGAGCGATGCCAGCAGCCTGAAAGTATCAAGTCTTTTGGAGTTTATCCTAATGGATTCGAGCAAAGCAACACCATCCAGAATTCAGCGGGACATACACTCGACCTTGCATTTGTGTCTTCACCAGTGTATGGTATCTACATCCACCATTTTTTGTTCCATTCTGTTTTCCGCTGCGTCAACGTTTTTTTTTTTTTTCAGCCATTAATACTTATTGCACAGTAGTGGCGATTACCTTAATATGTACAAATACCTTCAGTGCTAAGAAAAGCTGATCTTGAATGACGAGTACGTCAAATGAGCTGTTGAAGCTCTTACAAAAGTAGTCTCGAGCGCAGTTGATTGCTATGTGCCTGAGCGTTTTTCTCGCCCTAACAAATACCTTTCGTGGTTTTCGAAGGAACTGAGGCGCTGCTTGCGACGTAAGCTTCACTATCACCGACTATTTAAAAAATCTGGGCTGGACAAGTAGTACGCCGAATTTGGTCAGTGTCGTGTCGTGCCTCGGCGAAGTGGCTCTTTGACGAGGCGAAGGTCTTCATTTGGCTAGCCTTGAGTGCGATATGTATAACTGGAACAGAACCTTCTCTAAATGTGCACCGTCATGAAAGAAACAAGCTGGTAGAGTGGTTCTGATAGGAAATGACTCTTGTTATACAAGTGATCCAAGTGAAATCGCCAACATGTCTTCTAAACTTTTTCAATCGTGTTTTTCGTCTGCAGCAGTTCGTGGCGAGAGCTGAACGTGCCTAGGCACATTTGATTTGTTTGCCTTTTATTCCCATTGACGAGGTCGAAATCAAGGAAAGCGTTCGTAGTACGAAATCGAAACTGTCTCCTGGTGCCGACGGAAGTTCTATATTGAAAGGGTGCGCTGAACTTCTATCGCCTGTTTCTTTACATGTCTCTAATTTATCATACGTACGGGAATATTCCCGTCTGTCTGGAAACGTTCTCCGGTTCCGATTCATAAATCAGGCGACACTAGAATTGTAAACAACTAACGCCCCTTTTCATTACTCTGAAGTTTTCCCAGAATTTTCGAAATAATGATGTACAAACGTCTCTACCTGTACTTCAACCAAAAGTCCCAAGCAAAATAGGTTTTTAAAGAGAAAATCGGTAGAAACCAATCTGTGATCTTTCTTAGATTATACCGTTCCGTTCGTTCGTGACCGTGAGCAAGCTGATGTAATATATTTGACATGTCGAAAGTTTTCTACAAGGTTAATCACAATTTCGTTCTGTCCAAGCTTGAAAGTTATGTATTGTACCCAACTTAATGCTATTGGTTTGGAAATTATGTTCGTGTATCAGGATTCATGTCCGAGCCTTTTTCATCGCCTTCTGGATTGCGCCAGGGAAGCAAGGTGGGTCCACTTTTATTTTTTACCTTTGTGAACGACATTTCGCTTTATGAGCAAAATTCCAAAGTGCAATTATTTGCCGACGACATCAAGTCGTTTAGCTGCGTTCGTTCTCATTTGAATTGCGCGCCTCTTCAGCACGACGCATTGGCAGTGGCAACGTGGTGTTCAATTAATTGTGTTTTGCTGAATTAACTGAAAACAAAAACAATGTCTCCTACGAGGAAACGCGATCCACTTGTGTTCACCTACGCAATAGGAAGCAGTATCATTGCTCGCGTGCCCGTCATATGTGATCTTGGCGTTCTTGTTGAATCATCCTCTAATCTTAATCATGTTTCAACTGTCTGCAGCGTCTCTGTTAGGAACCTCGTGGCGATATCACGCTTCACGAGACAATTTTGTTTCCCTGCTTGCCTTGCGCGCTTATTTTGCAGCCTTGTGCGCACAAAAGTGGTGGTCGCTTCCACTGCTTCGAATTGTTTCAACACCACTGCATCATGTTCTATTGAACGTATTCAACAACGCTTCATTGATATCATCTATGTAAGGTATTTTAGACACAAATGTTATTACAACTATGAAGGGTCACTTAAGAAAACTGGGGTTGTGCACTTTAGTGGATAAAAGTTTTTTACGTCATTTACTGATTTTACATAAGGTTGTGAACGGAGCTGTTGATTCGCCTCTTTTGTTAATTTTTTGTCTTCGTGATATATTGTGGTTCAGTCGTTTCCAAAGTCCTTTTTAACCTATGGGTTTATATAACAGATCGACACTAACAAGAATTTAACTAGAATTCAACAACAATTGATCAATCTGTTGTAGACAATTCTAGCGACATGAACAATTTTCGACAAGTTCTAGTAACTGCTTTTTATGTAATTATGAACCTGTTTTTGCTGTCTGCACTTCTTTGTGCTTTTTTTACAAACGGTGTATGACTATTTAGGCTACATGCTTGGATAATTTAAGCGAAACTCAGAGTTACCGCAAACTAAAGTTCATCCCGCGCTGGATATAACGCTCCTAATTGCAGGCGGCTTGAAGCGAATTATCTCTAACGATTTCTCTCCGCGCAGGAGTTATGATTTTACCAAAGGAGTTTATGTTGGACTCTATCAGCATTTCCCGGAAGTTGACTGGGCCCCAACGTTACAGTGTCATGACATCAATAAACATGTCAAGATATTCCCTAAGACCAATCAGGATGGTAAGCAAAAGTATATCCCCTTAAAGGCAATCCGCAGGGTTAAATTTCCCTACTGGCTGAGTTGAGAGCGCTCTTTGGGAGAAAATCATTTTTGCACAGAAAGTTAAAGACAAGTGGACTCCTTAAGTGGAAAATTAAATTTAAACACTGCATAAAAATTGAAAAAGAAAATATTAAATCGGAATCGCCAGGCACACTGGGAAGCGGTGGAGTCGGAGTTCTATCATAATCCCAAAGATTTCTGCAGTATACGTCGGCTCTCGTACAGCAGAGGCGGACAGACCGAATACAATCGTTCTAGATGGTGTCGCTGCAGAAAACACTGCGGAAACTTTTGCCAAGCACTTCAGGTCAATTTACACAGATCAGACAGGTGCCTTTTTTATGACATCTCATTCTGCTGGGTTTGACAACATCCTCCACTCGATCTCAATCAACGCAGAGGTGTCGACACCGTCGAAGAGTGTATTAAAAAGAGGAAACCGAAGTTGTCGTCTCTTCATGGTGGAATACCTTCAGCTCTAATTAAAACTTGTCCCGCACTATGTGAGACATTTAACAACTCATTAAATTCTGGTATATTTCCAGACATGTGGAAGCTCGCTGTGGTTGTTCCTGTCCATAAGTCAGGGAAAAGAGGAGATGAATCCAATTATAGACCGATCTCCCTTCTGAACTCCTTCTCTTAGCTTTTTCAAAAGGTTGTTCATAAATGTTTATTGTTCCCGTTTGGAAAAAAAAATTAAAGACTTTTACAGTTCCCTGTAATGCCGAATTAGAGCGAAGCTCTTGAGGAGGAAGACGGAAGAGTACGAAGGGGAATTTACCAGGGAATTGTGGGACAATTTCCCGATAAATTCCCCCGCTAAATTTACCGAAAAAATTGGTGGGGAAACTTCCCCGCTAAATTTAGCTGAAAAACTTTCCTGCTAAATATTGCGGAAAAAGTTCCCCGCTAATTTTACCGAAAAATGTTTCCGCTAAATTTAACGGGGAAGTTACCCTGTTAAATTTAGGAGAAACAATTTTCTCCAAATTTAGGCGCCGTGTTACGTCAAAAGGGTGACGTCACCCTCGTGACGTCGCCTGTGACGTCACGAGACGTCACGTGAACGTTTCATCATGGGAAACGTCCCATAATGCAAAGCGCGGTTACGCCGACGGCGACGGCGACGGCGACGCCTAAGAGCTGCTCTCTAATATCTTAATTCCCAACCAACATGGATTTGTTCCCAGCAGGTCCGCGACAACTAATTTGATGTTTAAACAGGGCCAACTCGATGTAGTTAATTTTGATTTGATCAAAGTGTTTGACCTAGTTGATCACGAAATCCTGCTGCTCAAACTTCTTTTGCTATGGTGTTGGAAGAGAAATGCTGGAATGGTTCAAAAGCTATCAACTGCATAGGAAGAGCTTTGTTCGTGTTAATCATATGACTTTCAGATCCTACAAAACCAACTGTGGTGTGCTTCTGGGATCTGTTTTAGGCCCCCTCGTATTTTTTTACAGTTCTGAATAATGTCCTTCTTGCAATCTCACATTGTTTATTTCTCCAGTATGCCGATGATACTGAAATCTACCGAGAAATTTAAACTATTGACGACTGCGTAGCACTGCGGACCGACGCAAACACATTCAACATTTGATCTAAAGAAAATAAACTCCGTCCCAATTGTTCGAAAACAAAAATAACAACGTTTTCCCGCAAATCGCAAAAAAAAAATTTTGTTTCCCTTATTGTATTGGCGGCGATTCATTGATCGTGTGACGGAAACAAGAGATCTTGGTGTGTGTCTTAGATTCATGCCTGCGTTTTGATGCTCATGGGAGAAGAATGATGTGTGCATCGTCACGCAGTTTGGGAGTTGTGTGTCGCTTGCCAAGGGAATTCACCAATCGTTGTACTTTCATTACGCTTTATTGTTCACTGAGCCATTCTTAGCTAGATTATGCATCGTTGGTATGGAATGGTGCTTCAATCTTGAAGCACCGATTCTTGACAAGTGACAAGCAGTCTTTGAATCACGAGGCTCTGTTCAAGCGTGTCAGACTATTTGGTCTACATCGACGCCAAGAGAAGGCGGATTTCTTGTTGTTGTTGTTTTGTTTAGGACCTTGCACGGATTTATTGATTTTTCCAGGTCTATCATCTGAACCGTGTGTTAGGGTTCTTACAGTACAGCTATACAATGCTCAACTCACCCTTTTATGTATTTAGATCTTTATGTAAAATAGGCTCAATACCTAGGTTATTTAAATCTTACAAAGGGTACGCAAAAAGCTTGACATTTTTAAATCGCGCTCTCAGAATTTTCGTAACTCGCTAGAAATTTTGTTCGAGTTAAGCCCGGCCTGAAAAGTTTTTTTTTTTCAAGCGCATAATGCTTTCCACTGCGTATAGCTCTGTCTTCATGTCGCCTTTATTTCTGTGGCTCCAATAGCAAACGTGCTATTATCAGACTTGAACTACTATGAAATGCAATGCGCTTATCTTTTTTTACCTAGTTTTTGTGTAATGAAATATATTGCTTATTTACTCCAATTTAGTTGGGATGTTTTCATGTTTTGCTCGTTTAAAGTCGTGCGTGTGAAAAACTTTTATGTTCCTTTGTTCCGAGTGTCTGGAGGTTTCGTTGTGCCAGAACCAAGACCGCATGTTTGTTCCTTGGCACCTAATAAAGATTGATTGATTGATTGATTGATTGATTGACTCTGTTTGGCACTAATCACTGCGTTTTGTACAGCACATCGACCATCTTCAAGAGCGTGGTACGATCATCATGGTCGGCGTACCGAGAACTGCATTCTTCACGTATTCAGCTGTGACGAGGCAAGCGGTCACGCGATCGTGAAGCTGTGGCTATTACAGCAGGGACAACTGGGTGGCTTCACCTCATTGGCAATCATTTCATCGCGGGTTATATAAGAATCCCCCAGCGTCGCATTCCTTGCAGTCGGTGGCCAAAACTCTGTCTGGCACCAATCACTGCGTTTTGTAAAGGTGAGACAAAAGTCGCTCCGTCAACCTTTCCTTTTTCTTTTGTTTCCGCTGACTGCAAGTGTAAAATGCACAGTCTATCTCGTTTATTTCTGCCGACATTTGTGTGCGTTTAGACCTTGTCCTTCGAAGATTAATACGGATTGCATTAAGGGTGTTCAGTCTCTACCATCTGAGGGGAGGTTCTTGACATGAGTGACCGGCCGAAATAGTTACCATCTCGGCAAGCCCTGCTCCGGGGTCGCAGATAGCACGTTTTCTGGGATGGGCACTTCCAGAACAGAAAGCTGGAAATGCCCCACGTGCCGTTCCGGTGAGCTTCGATCCGGCTCAGGGGCGGGCGACATCACTCTATAGTGAATGACTCCACTCAGGCTGCTGGGAACCGGCAGACGCAGGTCACCGGCGCTAGTACTGCTAGTGCTAGTGTGGCAGATGCTGCTGGTAGTAGTGTTAACCGCCAATTGGCTACGATTAGCACCCCACTTAATGAGCTTCTCTCGCTAAAACTAGCGTCGCGACGCTATTGCCTCTTCCAGCAAAAGTTGATCAGTCGCTAGCCCGGCAACCTGCTGTCGCAGAACTACGCACCACGGTCTGCGAACTTCAGACGACCGTTGACTCTTTTAGCACGAAGTGCGATTCAGTGCTGGCTGTGGCCTTGACAAACGAGGAATTTGTCAAAGATCTACAAAAAGAAGTAGGCGCGGTTAGGGACACGATGGTGGAACAGTCTCGGGAAATTGAGCGCCTAAAGCAGGAACTTAATGACTCCCAGCAGTACAGCCACCGGTGCAATATGGAGGTGTATGGCGTTCCTTTCGCCCATGACGAAGATTTTACGAGCGTCATGAAAGATCTTTTCGTGAAGCTTAGTCTTCCTCCGCTCCAGTCATCAGATATTCTGGCAATTCATCGGCTGCCGAGGAAGCAGGAATCTTCTTCAACGGTCCTCATTAGTTTCGCTTCACCTAGCCTGAAAAGTGTCTGGATGGTGGCGCGCACCAAGCTCGAGAAATTGAGCAAATCAAATAAGCAGCTGAAGTTGTTCTTCGATGACAACCTTACCGCGGCGAACAGGGAGCTATTTTGGAAGGCTAGATCGAAGGGCAAATAGCGCAAGTTTCAGCTTGTATGGCTGAAAAGGCTAAAATATTCACGAGAAAAGTCGAGGGATCTAGTAAGCTGGTGTGAGGCATGCCAATTTGTTTTTCTATCCCAGATTGCAGTTCGTTCAATCGGGTTTGGGGCCTATATCTGATAACTCTTTAACGTTCATTCATGTGAATATTAGAAGCTTGGGAAAGCATTGTAACGAGTTTCAAATACCTGTAAACAGGTTAAAACCGTCAGTTGATATTTTTGTTCTCACCGAGATCGGCATCTGTTCTTTTCAGTCTAATCAGTTCACGTTAGATGGCTACAGGGCATTTTTTCGTACGCGCGATAATAGTAGAGGGGGGGGGAATCGCAATTTAATATTAAAGATAAATGGCTCCCAGCGAGCTCGAGCGTATCTTTCCAGCATGCGGAAGCCTTAGCAATAAAAATATTACATCCCGATTTTTCTTTGTTCCTTTTGGCAGTGTACGAACCTCCCTAAAGGCCTCATTCACACAGCCGGCGTCTCGCCCCGTCCCGGCGAAAGCGCCGTGGGCGCCGTGCCGAAAACGGGACGGTGCGGGGACGGAGGAGTGTTTGAACCAGCGGCGGCGGAACTGCCGGCGGTGGCTATGTGAATAGGTAAATGCTAGCGGCTGTGCCCCCTTATATTGTGTGGTAGCTTGCGCCACCTAGCTTAGAAACCTTTCTGCACCTTTCAAATTCTGCGTCTAACTTTTGTATCCCGTAAGACTGTATAACCTATAATTTACGTGCGTAATTTCACGCTTCCCCAGATCTCTACTACCAATCTTGTAATGCCCTATTTGTGACTGCTTTGTGGCGGCGTCGACCACCAAATGTAGCGGACGATCGGCGTCGATGGGCACAGCGGCAGCCTCAACTGTTTTGTTCCTTGGAGCTTGCGTTCGGGTCACCGATAACGATCTTGCATGTTTGAAAATATTTTATTTGTCTCCACGTTTCGACAACGAAAACGACAAGACCCACCGCGAGCACGTTTCACATCAATCACTCCTACGCCACATTTCGTCCCCGACGATCGACGACGGTATTTTCTTTCTTCGGCTGTTCTTTCTTAGAATCGCATTTACGTCTATCGCTATCGCAAAGGAACCGATGTGGTCTCACCATTTCGAGCAGCAGCTTAGCGGTAAATCCAAATCTCGGTATGCCTGTAGTTTAAGAGCCGTAAACATCACACAACGCGCCCGTCGTCTCGCTGGCCTCGCTTTTTCCCGAAAAGAGCTTTGTCGGCTTCGTCGTTAGGGCACAGCACGGTCAATTCTCCCTCCAGCGGCTGTGCCCATGGTCACCCAACTTTTGAGAGTCCGCCAGATTCAGCGAAAGTTTCCTATTTTGTGATTGGCCGTCCCTCGACGGGGAGGGGCGCCGGCGTGCCCGGCGCTTCCCGGTCTCCCGCCGGGTGCCGGGACGTTGAACATCCTTGTTCGGCCCATTTCGGGTCCGGCGGCCCGATTTTGGTCGGAAACCGGTCCCAACACCCTCTCCCCCGGCGTAAAGGACGGCCGGCACTTGCGCCGGGCCAAGAGAAAAAACGGCTGTGTGAATGAGGCCTAACGCGTCGGCATAACGCGTCGGCGTCGGCGTCGCCGTCGGCGTAAGCGCGCGGTGCATTATGGGAAACGTCCCATAACGCACCGCGGTGACGCACACGTTGCATTATGGGACTTTTCCCATAATGCACCGCGCGGAGGAGGGAGGGAGGGGGAGGGGGAGAAGGAGAAGGAGGAGGGAGGAGGAGGAGGGGGAGGGAGAAGGAGGGGAGGGAGGGAGGGGAGGGGGAAGGAGGGAGGGAGAAGGAGGGAAGAGGGAGGCGCAGGGGAGGGTGGAGGAGGCAAGGAGCACGGGAGGAGTAGATGAGGAGGAAAAGGTACGGATCAAGAGGAGGGGCATACCGTCCCCTCCATGCCCTCTCCTCCACCTCCTCCTCAAGAGCTGCGTTCCAATTCGGCACTATAGGGAGTTGTAAACGATTTTTTTATCCGAACTGAAGGTACTTCTACAACAGCTGCGGTCTGAGGGGCAACTCTGCTTACTCGGCGATATGAACGTCGATACGCCCAAATCTAACAAGTTCATTGTCTGCGATTATCTTACACTCTTGTCGGAGTATGGAATTGAAAATACAATTAGTCTCCTAACAAGGAAGGAACTTTTGTCTGGATCACTAGTAGTCTCCTGCATTGATCATATAAATATTAGAGCGGCCGATATTCTGATAAAATCTGCGGTCATAAACCAAAAGCTTTGAATCATTACTTTATTGGATGTTATTTGCAACATCAGGGCGTGACACAGAACATTAACAGGAGCAACTGTACCCGTGTGACTATCACGGACGTGGTTAAATTTGACGCACTGTAGCCGCTTTTGACTGGGAAGTTTTCCTTCGCTCTCAGGAGACAAAACCTCATATCCGGCCTTTGTTGAAATTTGACGGTCCTTTCACGTTGCTGCAAAAAAGAGTCTCTTTTAGGGAAAGATTAGATAAACCCTGCTTTAATACGGGCATTATGGCAGCAGTTAAGGCGAAGGAGGCGTTGTCGCTGCGATCTTGTCGAGCACCTAAGAACCTGGAGTTAAGGGCTGAATTTAGGTGCGCAAGAAACCGCGTAAATGCAATTATTCGGTGGGCTAAATGGCGCTACTTGCGGAAGAAATTCTTTGAGGCCAGGGCAAATCCGCGAGATACGTGGGAGTTAATCAACACTATCAGAGACCGGGCAGCTCGGCCACCAATTTTTGGGTTACTTCAAAGGTATTTTGGCACCGACTTGCAGTCAACTGTCAATCATTTTAACAAGCTTTTTGCGGCGTCATCCGGGGTCGCCAGGGACCGTAGTATTACTCAGCTAGTACAAGCCCCATTTACAAAGCATCTGCGTCTGCTTTTTTACCTCCTCTTGACATCCATACATTACGGACTATTTCGTTCTGCTTAAAGCGAAATAATACGCCCGGTGGTGATAACGTCCGTGTTGGCGATCTAATTCGAAATTTTGACGATGTCAAAGAGGTCATCCTCGCCATGATAAACGGGTTTTGACTGTCTAGCATTATTCCATCTAATTTGAAAGCTGCACTTGTTAAACCACTCTTTAAGGGAGACACGCCAGATAGCTACGAGTGTTACCGTCCTATGTCCATCTTGCCATGTAATGCTGAGGTGTTAGAAAAAAACTTATTCACCGTTATGAGTTGCTTTATCGATAGCTTTGGTGGTCTGTTGCGCATCCAGTATGGTTTTGTTGCTGGCAAAGGCACCCAGGCTTTGCTTGAGGATTTCACTGATCTTATTTATGATGCTTTTGAGAACAATCTATTTGCCTCTGCTCTTTATTTGGACGTGTCAAAAGCATTTGACTCTGTCAGCCATAAGTTGCTTCTCTGCAAACTATATAATTTTGGCTTCCGCGGGCTTTTCTTGTTTATTCTTCAAAGTTTTCTTTCAGGTCAATTTCAAATCGTATCCGTTGGCACTTTCAAAAGTGCACGCGTACTCATAAAAGCCGGTGTTCCACAGGGATCAGTTTAGCCACCTCTGCTTTTAATCTATACGTCAATGACCTTTCAGCAGCAGTGTCTAGTTGCAGTATTTTTCAATATGCGGACGATACGTTACTTGTATCTCGCCATATCAAAGATGAGAGCGCCGTGCATTTACTGAGGCATGATGCAGTGCAGATATTGAATTGTTTCGATGAAAAATTTGATTTCAGTCAATGTATCAAAAACCAAACTGGTTGTTCAGAAATGCATTAAAAAAGGTGGCCCTTAACATACCACTTTTGTTACATAAAGCTGCTTGAATTGTGTTTGTTCTCTGCTCGAATATGTTGATAATGTGAAGTATTCAGGAGTGTTATCTGATTCAGATATGTCGTGGAATTCCCATTTGTCTCACGTTTGTAAAAAATTGCGGAGCGTTAGCTGTTTGCTTTACAACCAGAAAGTGCTTATGCCGTTTTCAGTGAGGAAGTCTATTGCGCATGCCCATGGTTACAGTACACTGCGGTATGGCATGACATTGTTTGGCAAGTGTGCAGAGTTGTGGCAAATAAAAATTGATCGTATTTTGAGGGCTTGTTAAAAAGCGTTGGCTATCACTAACCTCTTTACTGACATGAACGTGTTCGAATTTTTACGTACGCCAAATTTCTCTTTCTTTTTTAGAAAGCGTGGTTCTGCGCCACTTTTGGAATGATGGTTTTAAACGGCCCTTTGTTCCCAGCAGGAGTCTTCGACACACGACCCGTTTTGTTACCCCCCGTTGTACTACGCGCTATGGGGAAAGAGTTCGCTCGTATTATGTGCCCTCCATTTTCAATAAATTGCCAGATCGCTTTTTTGAAAGCACAACAAAGGGAAAACTTTAAAAAAAATGCTGACCAATTTAAGCTTGTAGTAAACTTTCGTTGTTCTGTTTTTACCTATCTTCTTATCTCACTGACTGCAAGAATGACTGGGAGCAATGACGTGTGCGATTGCTGCAATACCTAATATTTTGGCAGACAATTTTTGCACTGTGCGTCATGTTCTCGTCGGTTCCACTGCAAGTGCCTAGAAATTCAGGCAGCAGAATACGACATCTTCGTGCAGTCTGGAAAAAGCACTGACAAAGGCAGGAATTTTTCAAGGCGCGCACATCCTTCTGCGACGAGGCTTCTCGGGCTGAAACTGAAGGCCGGGCTACGCCCACAACAAGGAACGCGAAATTCAACAACGGCGGAAGCGGCAACGGTGAATCGACACATGCAGGGATTTCTTCGGAAATCCTTCGTCTGCTCGTGGGGCTTTCGTCTCGGCTTGAATTTTTGTCGGCTGAGGCTGAGCTGCGACGCGCAGACAACAGTGCACTACGAGTGGAAGTCTCCCAACTTCGCTGAGCAGTTGTGAACGAGACCATGGGATGGGCTCCCAAGAACTCGTCATCCGACGCTCTGGAGTCAACGACGCCGTCCTATGTTTCTGTTGCTCTGTGTGCCCGACCCAAGTCTCCGACTGAGCGACAACATCGTGATGTTCACGTAAATACCACGGCTCGTGGAATATCATCATCATCTGCACATCCAGGCGATGGGGGCGCCGTGGACGCTGATGGATTCAAGACTGTCACAAGGAAAAAAAGACCCAGGCCTGCCGAGGGAAAGAACGCCAACAGCAAGCTGAGCTCTGTGCCACGGCAACCCAGACACCGAGGGCTCTTTGTCTCCCGGCTGGATCCTCAAGCAACGGAAGCTGACATTACGGAATCCCTGACAAGTGTTCAAAGAGGCAAGTCAGTGACGTGCACCAAGCTTGTTCCAAAACACTATAGCTATGCCTCCTTTCACGTGGCTGTCGAGAATGACGACTTTGACGATATCAATGTACCTGACATTTGGCCAACCGGATGCCTTTTTCGCCCTTTTTTGGGGCATTCTTAGAGTCACGTCGGCGACAGGGGTCAATGTAAACGTTTAACCTTTTAACCTTCTACTATGGAATGCACGCTCTACTACCAGAACGTTCGCGGCCTTAGAACGGAATCCTCCGAGCTTATGTCGGGAATTGAAGGCAATCCATGCACCATTCTTTTTTTTTTATTGGAACTTTTGACAATACAGGATTGTCATGGTGCTGAGGCAAAAGGTGACAGTAAGTCACCTCACCAGGCCCCTGAAACTGCCTAGAGGACAGTATAACTAGCTCTCAATATTTTCCTCCGTCATATATAGTATTTCCCAAAGACCGCGATTGTGCCATTACGGGACAGAAATACGGAGGAGTTGTTTTAAACGCCGTGGACGCGTCACTCTGTCCATGTGGAAGATATGACTTGGAGACTCACCCGGAATGTGTATGGGTTGAGGTTACGTCCTGTGGCGGGCTAAATGATCTACTAGGGAACTATTACTTTCCACCACACCCTCTCAGAAATTGTTTCACGTCATTGTCAAAATCTAGAACAACAGCTTGATATGACTAAGTTCCGTGTTCAGATAAATGGCGATTTTAATCTTCCAGAAATTAACTGGCTGGCAGGTTATGACTCGTTGGCGAGTGAGGTCACCAGCCTGAAAGTATCGAGCCTGTTAGATTTTTGTTCATTTTAATGGATTTGTACAATGCAATATTATCCAGAAATCAGCGGGAAATATACTTGACATTGTTTTAGTTTTCTCGCCAATTGCTTGTACAGTCGCCGGTAATATGAGCTCCCCCGGCCGACCGCCGACCGGAGCAGCGAAAATCTCGCACGCGGCGCGTCGAGCGTTTCGTGTTCTGGGAGCTGGGCTATTGGGACCAAACTATTCCGTTATCAAAGGGGTGGACGCAGAAAGTTTAATAGCATTCCGCGTTTTTGAACGTGAATCTGAAGCACGGCCAATTACAATCCCGTTTACGTTTGTAGGTAAACGCAGACGGCTTATCAAAATTCTTAGCTGCATAATATTTCTGACTTGTTATATGCTACTTTTTTTTCTTCAAATCCGGTTAGTCCTTTTAAATATTTCCTACCCGAAGAGTAGGATAATAGGCACACGCTTTCTTACAATTTTTCTTAAACCTAGACTAGACAATGCCAAGCGATTTTGAAATAATTTATTTAATCTATGAGGATATGCTATAGATAAAAAAAAAGATTTGTGTCGAAGCAGAATAAAGATTAAGGCACTTTTCATGAACCCGTTTTATCGAGGAGACTCTACTGTTCTGCGATCAGTAGCGTGTTGCTTCACCAAGGTTACTGAGAACGTCGCGCAAGCGGTTGGGAAGAGAGTCATATAAAGTTGGGCGCAGGTCTGGGCTCCCTCTCAGCTAGTCCCATTCTTCGCGTACGGCCTCCCAAAGTTCCTCTTGAGAAGCGTGGTGCAGCTAACGCTTCGAGACATTTCTCTTCATAATTCCCCTGACGTTTTCAATTATGTTTAAGTCCGGAAACTTGGCGGGCCACGGAAGCTGGGGAATACACAGGTTCTCGAACGTCTTCTTGACATGTCTCGACGTGTGCACTGGGCAGTTGTCCTGCTGCAAAATGAAGAGTCCGTCCGGAAATGGCCCATTCAAAAGAAATGGCAGCATGGCGTGACCTAAGATTTCACCGTGTTTCTCTGCAGTGAACCTTCCGTGAATTTTAACCAGGGGGCCAGCCTCTGGCAAGTGACGGCCCTTCAAACATTGACAGAGGAGCCCCCGCTCCGTTGGCGATGAACATCGGCAGCAATATTATTGTCCTATATTTACCAAAAACAGTAAAAAACACACGTTAAACTCCACTGTAACTTAAGCATGTTTGATCGTTGCGTTGTTAGTGTCTTTCATGCTTTGCTTTTACGTTTCGGACACATCGGTTGAGGACACAAACTTTAATATAAACTATAGTAGGTTACAAGTCAAGAAGGTAGCGGAAAATGCCCTCAAAGGGAATCACATATCCCTCCGCCACCTCCGCGTCCAATAGCGTCCCATCGTTTCCGTGACGTCGCGGCCAACGCGCGAGGGGGGTCTTGCATTTCTGTACATATTTGCTTTATCTTTCGACTTTGACTTAGCATTGTAGAAGCCACGAGAGGGAGATTTAGAGTTTTCCCCTCCAATGGAAACAAATACGACTTTCGGGGATTAGCTTCCCCTTCCGATGGATACAAAGGCTGCTTTCAGGGGCTCGGTTCCCCCTACGATGAATACAAAGATCGCTTTCTTAAAACGTGGGATCGGAGACAAGTTGGCATCACTCTGTAGCCAATATCTATCCATTGAAGCGGAACAAGGAGCGTTTCCAGTGAACTCTTCTTTCAACTGCGGAGGGATTTGAAACCGGCGCATCACGCTTGTGGGAGGAGCTTCTCCTACCTTCTTAACTTGTAACCGACTATAACGCACGTGAAATAATGGTTTCACGGATTAGCAGCTCACACTAATAACCAACATTTTAGGGTTTCTGTTTAGTTCAGTCTCTGATATGGTCAGGTATATTCTGAAGATTTTATGCTAACGAGATCTCACCGCCTGAAGTCAGGCCGCCAACACGTCGTTGCTGGTCCCATACAGTGCAAAAGATGCACTCGTCGGTGAACACGACCATCTTCCAATGATCCAGCGTCCATGTGAAATGCCTCCGAGCAAACTCGAGAGGAAGTTTCTTGTGCCTAAATGTCAAATATGGTTTCTGGTGTGCCACGCGCGGTCAAAGTCCAGCTCGTCAAAGTCTTCTTCTTGTGGTCTTTTCGCTCACCCGAAGTCCAAGCTCCTGCTGTATCTCCTTAACTGTGATTGTCGGTTTGTCAACCACCGCTGCAATTATATACTGATCATCACCCGAAGCTGTAGATGATGGCCGACTTGAGTGTGGTGCATCGTGATTGCGGCCTTGGTCGCGGAAAGCGCGGACAATCCGAGTGACGGTTTTCACATCGCAACCAACTCTCAAAGCAATGTCTTGCCTGCTTCGTCCAATTTCAGTAGGCGCGATTATTTTATGTCTTGTATCCTGCGGAATACGTGACGTAGCACTGCAACTCTGTGGCAACCGGAATAATTCTTTCGCCTTTTATACCCCAACACACGTCTAAAATAGGCTTTTCACACGGAATGTATAAATCATAAGCGACCAATAGGGTTGCACCTTTTATTTAAATTTATTGTGAATCATTTGCATGATCAGAGCCATCCCTGCTTATCTGTGACAATGCCGCATAAATAGCATGACGATATTCAGATGCGCAGAGGTGTGTAAAGTCCGGCCGAAGCGACATGGTTTTTTGTGTTTATAACAAAAAAACAATCAATAAACCCAATTTTTGTTCCTAGAATGAACAAGTTGCATGCTCTAAAAAAATTAAATGAAACCATTTCATGCGGTAGGCATAACGATATTTTTATGCACATCGTGGTTAGCAAATTATTTTATATCAAGCCCAATTATTACCGCTTCCCCCATCTTCCGTATCAATCAGATCATGACCGTCATGTGCCGCTGTTGCGAGACATTCTCTACACGATGACTTTGCAGATGGCTTCCTGGTCGGCCACTTCTCGCTTGCCGAGGGATCATTGTTGTCATGCCCAATATCATATCAAACATAGGGATTTTACATTTGTAAGCATCGATGGAACGCTGCTGCTTTATCTACGCCTAAAGCAAGCTCCAGTTTATCAGCAGTTATAACATCATCTCCGAACACTTGGGGCCAACACCCGAAGGCGGCAATTCTAATCGGCCATGCTTTTGTGATTCACACTTCTAAAGGCTGGAATCCAGATAAAATCTATGCGTTCACCCCGTTGCTGACGAAATGGTTAGGTCCCAATAGCCCGGCTCCCAAAACGCGGCAACGCTCGACGCGCCGCGTACGCGATTTTCGCTGCTCTACGGCGTTCGGCCGGGGAACTCGTATAGCCGGCGAGTGTATCTTGTCAATTGTGGGCACCTCAACACGTGTTGATAATTTCCATCCACCTTTTGTTGTGTCTTTTCTCTTTCCACTGCATCAACGAGGCTCTTGCTGCCAGGAATATTTTCTGTACAATAAGGGAGATTACCTTAATATATACAAGCACTTGCAGTGCTAGGACTGGCAGCCGATATTGAATGATAATTGCGTGGATTCGGCTGCTGAGTCTCTTACAACAGTAGTTTCGAGCGCCATAGATAAATACGTGCCTAAGCGTTTTTCTCGGGCAAAGAAGTACCCGTCATGGTTTTCAAGGGAGCTCACGCGTTGTTCACTACATAAGCCCCATTATCGTCGTCTTTTTAAAAAATCTGGACTGCATAAGTGGTACGCCAAATTTAGTGAGTGTCGTGCTTTGGCAAAACGGCTTTTTAGCAGACGGAAGTATGGATATGGCTGTACTTGAGACCGATGTGCACACGAAACCAGAAACCTTTTGGGAATATGTACCGTCAAAAACGAAGCGAAATCTTAATGTGGTCCCAATAAGAGATGATTCTGGTTACACGTGTGACCCAGGTAAAATTGCCAACAAGTTTGCAGTGCATTTTAAATCCCATTTTTTGTCAGTGGCAGTTGCTGACGGCAGCACGACGTGCCAGGGCACATTATAATTTCTTTCTTTTACCCCATTTGACGAACTTGAAATTAAGGAATGCATTTTTAAGATGAAACCTAAGCTGTCATGTGGTACAGATGGCATTCCCAGTTTTATTGTGAAAGGTTATGCGGAGCTTCTGTTTCCTGTCTTATTACACATATTTATATTTATCACTTCGTTCAGGAATATTTCCGTCTATCTGGAAAAGCGCCGTAGTTGTTTCGATTCATAAATCAGGCGATCCTAGTATTGTAAACAACTACCACCCAGTTTCATTATTGTGTAGTTTTTCCAAGGTTTTTGAGATGGTAATACACAAACGTCTGTACAGTTACTTTAGCCTAAAAATAAAACCCGAGGAACACAGATTTTTGAAGGGTAAGGCGGTTCAATCTAATCTGTGCTCTTTTTTAGATTATACTGTTCCATTTGTTCGTGACCATGCACATGTCGATGCAATATATTTTGATATGACGAAGGCATTCGATAAGGTTGATCACAATACTCTTCTTACCAAACTAGATAGTTATAGTTTGTGTCCGACGTACAGCCATTGGTTGAAAAGTTATCTTTCTTGTCGTGAAAATTATGTTCGTGTGTTAGGGCTCATGTCTGATAAATTTTTGTCGCCTTCCGGAGTTCCCCAAGGAAGCAACCTTGGTCTATTTTTATTCTTTATTTTTGTGAACGACATCTCTCATAGCGTGAAAAACTCTAAGATATTACTATTTGCCAACGACATCAAACTATTTCGTTGTGTTCGTTCGTACGTACTCGCAATGCAAACTTCTTCAGGATGACGCGTTGGCAATTCCAAGGTGGTGTTGGATGAACCATCTTTTGCTTAATGAGCAGAAGACAAAAATAATGCCCCTGACTAGAAAGCGAGATTCAATTGTGTTCCCTTGCACAATAGACAGCAGTGTCATCTCCCAAGTGTCCGTCATTCGTGAGATTGGAATTTTTGTTGATTCATCTTTAAATTTCAATAATCATGTTTCAGCTGTATATAAGGCCTCTCTTAGGAATCTTGGGGCGATATGTCCTTTTAAGAGGCAATTTTTTTCGCCTGATTGTCTCGTGCGTTTATTTTGCTGCTTCATGCGTACAAAGCTGGAGTTCGCTTCAATTGTTTGAATTGTATCAACCACACAGCGTCATGCTCTATTGAGCGTGTTCAAAAACGCTTCATAGGCATAATCTATGACAGGCATTTCGGGCGCAAGTGTTGCTACAACTATAATGTACTACTTAAATAAAAACTAGGGTTGCGCACTTTGCTTGATAGAAGGCGTTTACATGATTTCATGTTTTTACATAAGGTTGCGAACGGAAGTATTGATTCATCACTTTTGTTAGGTACTGTTTGTTTCCATGTCCCCTTGCGGTCTAGTCGGTTGCAGAGCCCGTTCTACCCCCTGACTTTATAGGATGCGTCTCCCTTAACAAGAATGCAACTGGAATTTCACAGGCTTGACCAATCTGCTACAAACATTTTTAGTGACGTGACACCTTTTCGACGTACACTGGGGTCGATAATTTGTGAATAATTTTGGATATATGTGGCTGTCTGCATTTGTGGACACACACAAAAAAAAAGATTATCATTATTATAGTTTTTATCTTATTTGAGTTGACTTTATTCTTCGCATATTTTCGCCGTTTCGACTTGCCGGGTCCTGTCCCACAAATATCTTGTGGCTTGGACAGACCCGTATTCGTGTTGTGTCATTTAATACATGTGGAATAAAATTATTATATATTATTATTATTATTATTATTATTATTATATTATTATTTACACCCATCCTTTATGCTATTTTCAACAACTCCTTAAGAGCAGGAGTGTTTCCTGACATGTGGAGGAAGTCAGTCGTAGTCCCAGTCTACAAGTCTGGAAGTCGTACCACTGCGTCAAACTACAGGCCAGTGTCTCTGCTGTGTACATTTTCGAAGCTTTTTGAAATGGTAGTCCACAAAACATTGTCCTTTCGCTTAAAAATGTATTAAGTTCCAACCAACACGGATTTGTATCAGGACGCTCAACAACAACAAATTTGATTTCATTTATGTCCATTGCATCCAAAGCTGTGTGTCACAGAGGCCAGCTTGACGTGGTCTACTTTGATCTGAGTAAGGCCTTTGATGTGGTTGACCATGGCATTCTTTTATCAAAACTTTGTGGTATTGGTGTCTGTGGAGGGCCGCACTACTGGTTTCAGATTTATTTGTCTAATAGAACATGTGTTGCTCGTGCGAACGGCGCGTATTCTTTTACGTACACGGCCACGTCTGGGGTACCTCAGGGATCAGTTCTGGGCCCACTTCTTTTTTCTATTTTTGTGAACGATGTGTGTGAGCAGATTGTAAACTCGTCCTTTTTGCAATATGCTGATGATATTAAGATATTTAGGGAGATTAAAACTATCTCAGATTGCAAGTTTCTACAAGAGGACATAAACTCATTTAGCGAATGGTGTTCACTGAACGGTCTCCTACTAAACAGCTCGAAAACCAAGGTCATGTCCTATAGTCGCAAAACGCAAACAACGTGTTTCCCTTACAGTGTTCGCTCAGAAGTATTGTGCCGTTCTAGTGAAGTGCGGGACTTGGGAGTGCTTTTTGACTCCTCCTTGAGATTTGTTAGCCACGTGGCTCGTATAAGTACCTGCGCCTTGCGCGCGCTCGGTGTTGTTTGTCGAACGACTAGAGTATTTAAAGGGATACTTCAACGAAATTTGAAATATTCCCTTCGTGTTCAAAAATAGGTTGAATATGACCCACAATATCCGTAAATGGCAATCGCACGTTTGTATTTTGATCCTGGTGGCTGTATTTTTCGTTATAAACAGTCCACTCTGGCAAGCGCTCAGAGAAGGCCCAGCTTAGAGCACGTGACATCCAACGCAATCGTGACGTAGGTCGTCTCAAGACGAGCAAAGCTACGGCGAGGCTGACGTCGAGAGGATGGCCTAGTCGTTCCAGCCACCGAAGCGGCTGCTTTTGTGCGAATTTTGAGTGACGGGTTAATCTTCTATAATCTTGTGGGGGGGGGGGGACAATAGCGACTTCTGCGACACACAAAAGGAATTCTCGGGAAGAGGCGAGTTCCTCCTTCCCCCTTCTCTCGTCATGGCCGGAGGCGAGACGACCTCCGTCACTAGCTGTCAAGGTTCCTAGACGAGCATTGCAAACGAGGCGTTAGCGACATCCACCAGGTGCTCTTTGCTAATCGTTTAATTCGTTTTAAAATTCCTTTTCGAGACTTTTTTAACAAGATATTGGTATGTTCCATGTGATACTACTCTTTTGAACACATATAGACCAAAAAATGAGCGCCGAAATTTCGTTGTAGTATCCCTTTAAAAACCCCGCTACGTTTGTAACCCTGTACCGCTCTTTGACAAGGTCTCAACTCGAACACGCATCTCCTGTATGGAATGGTAGTTGTAAAACTACCCTCCTAAGGCTGGAACGAGTGCAAAACAAATTTTTATCTATTTATCGATATCGATATCTGCGCGATGAAACATCTCTATCAAAGAGTAACAATGTATTGGACGTCCTACAAATGAACAGCTTATATCACCGTCGAGAAAAGGCAGATCTGGTTTTCCTTTTCAAAGTCCTTCATGGCATGGCCGACTGTTCAGAACTGCTTTCACAGATATCTTTACGAGTCCCTCGGACAGCGACCCGTTTGACAACGTCTTTTACTCTCCTCGGACGTTAAATATCCTGCACCCCATGTTTCGCATGCGTCGGGCATATAATGGCATTGCAAGTCATCTTGATATTTTTTGTGTGACTGAATTTGTCAGATCTCTCAGAGTCTTGTATGAGTCTCGCTGAACCTGTCGTGATTGTGATGTTATTATATATTATTTCTCGCTGAACCTGTCGTGATTGTGATGTTAATATATATTATTTTAATAAGGTATATTCGTTTTTGTGGTAGTCTTCTACTCTGCGTTCGGACTCTGTTCCGTTCTTCCCTTGTTTTGCATATCGTATCTTTGTCT
>JAZHYW010047290.1:0-104013 GCA_037355805.1 Ixodes ricinus
TTGACAACATCCTCCACTCGATCTCAATCAACGCAGAGGTGTCGACACCGTCGAAGAGTGTATTAAAAAGAGGAAACCGAAGTTGTCGTCTCTTCATGGTGGAATACCTTCAGCTCTAATTAAAACTTGTCCCGCACTATGTGAGACATTTAACAACTCATTAAATTCTGGTATATTTCCAGACATGTGGAAGCTCGCTGTGGTTGTTCCTGTCCATAAGTCAGGGAAAAGGGGAGATGAATCCAATTATAGACCGATCTCCCTTCTGAACTCCTTCTCTTAGCTTTTTCAAAAGGTTGTTCATAAATGTTTATTGTTCCCGTTTGGAAAAAAAATTAAAGACTTTTACAGTTCCCTGTAATGCCGAATTAGAGCGAAGCTCTTGAGGAGGAGGACGGAAGAGTACGAAGGGGAATTTACCAGGGAATTGTGGGACAATTTCCCGATAAATTCCCCCGCTAAATTTACCGAAAAAATTGGTGGGGAAACTTCCCCGCTAAATTTAGCTGAAAAACTTTCCTGCTAAATATTGCGGAAAAAGTTCCCCGCTAATTTTACCGAAAAATGTTTCCGCTAAATTTAACGGGAAGTTACCCCGTTAAATTTAGGAGAAACAATTTTCTCCAAATTTAGGCGCCGTGTTACGTCCAAAGGGTGACGTCACCCTCGTGACGTCGCCTGTGACGTCACGAGACGTCACGTGAACGTTTCATCATGGGAAACGTCCCATAATGCAAAGCGCGGTTACGCCGACGGCGACGGCGACGGCGACGCCTAAGAGCTGCTCTCTAATATCTTAATTCCCAACCAACATGGATTTGTTCCCAGCAGGTCCGCGACAACTAATTTGATGTTTAAACAGGGCCAACTCGATGTAGTTAATTTTGATTTGATCAAAGTGTTTGACCTAGTTGATCACGAAATCCTGCTGCTCAAACTTCTTTTGCTATGGTGTTGGAAGAGAAATGCTGGAATGGTTCAAAAGCTATCAACTGCATAGGAAGAGCTTTGTTCGTGTTAATCATATGACTTTCAGATCCTACAAAACCAACTGTGGTGTGCTTCTGGGATCTGTTTTAGGCCCCTCGTATTTTTTTACAGTTCTGAATAATGTCCTTCTTGCAATCTCACATTGTTTATTTCTCCAGTATGCCGATGATACTGAAATCTACCGAGAAATTTAAACTATTGACGACTGCGTAGCACTGCGGACCGACGCAAACACATTCAACATTTGATCTAAAGAAAATAAACTCCGTCCCAATTGTTCGAAAACAAAAATAACAACGTTTTCCCGCAAATCGCAAAAAAAAACATTGTTTCCCTTATTGTATTGGCGGCGATTCATTGATCGTGTGACGGAAACAAGAGATCTTGGTGTGTGTCTTAGATTCATGCCTGCGTTTTGATGCTCATGGGAGAAGAATGATGTGTGCATCGTCACGCAGTTTGGGAGTTGTGTGTCGCTTGCCAAGGGAATTCACCAATCGTTGTACTTTCATTACGCTTTATTGTTCACTGAGCCATTCTTAGCTAGATTATGCATCGTTGGTATGGAATGGTGCTTCAATCTTGAAGCACCGATTCTTGACAAGTGACAAGCAGTCTTTGAATCACGAGGCTCTGTTCAAGCGTGTCAGACTATTTGGTCTACATCGACGCCAAGAGAAGGCGGATTTCTTGTTGTTGTTGTTTTGTTTAGGACCTTGCACGGATTTTTTTATTTTTCCAGGTCTATCATCTGAACCGTGTGTTAGGGTTCTTACAGTACAGCTATACAATGCTCAACTCACCCTTTTATGTATTTAGATCTTTATGTAAAATAGGCTCAATACCTAGGTTATTTAAATCTTACAAAGGGTACGCAAAAAGCTTGACATTTTTAAATCGCGCTCTCAGAATTTTCGTAACTCGCTAGAAATTTTGTTCGAGTTAAGCCCGGCCTGAAAAGTTTTTTTTTTTTTCAAGCGCATAATGCTTTCCACTGCGTATAGCTCTGTCTTCATGTCGCCTTTATTTCTGTGGCTCCAATAGCAAACGTGCTATTATCAGACTTGAACTACTATGAAATGCAATGCGCTTATCTTTTTTTACCTAGTTTTTGTGTAATGAAATATATTGCTTATTTACTCCAATTTAGTTGGGATGTTTTCATGTTTTGCTCGTTTAAAGTCGTGCGTGTGAAAAACTTTTATGTTCCTTTGTTCCGAGTGTCTGGAGGTTTCGTTGTGCCAGAACCAAGACCGCATGTTTGTTCCTTGGCACCTAATAAAGATTGATTGATTGATTGATTGATTGATTGACTCTGTTTGGCACTAATCACTGCGTTTTGTACAGCACATCGACCATCTTCAAGAGCGTGGTACGATCATCATGGTCGGCGTACCGAGAACTGCATTCTTCACGTATTCAGCTGTGACGAGGCAAGCGGTCACGCGATCGTGAAGCTGTGGCTATTACAGCAGGGACAACTGGGTGGCTTCACCTCATTGGCAATCATTTCATCGCGGGTTATATAAGAATCCCCCAGCGTCGCATTCCTTGCAGTCGGTGGCCAAAACTCTGTCTGGCACCAATCACTGCGTTTTGTAAAGGTGAGACAAAAGTCGCTCCGTCAACCTTTCCTTTTTCTTTTGTTTCCGCTGACTGCAAGTGTAAAATGCACAGTCTATCTCGTTTATTTCTGCCGACATTTGTGTGCGTTTAGACCTTGTCCTTCGAAGATTAATACGGATTGCATTAAGGGTGTTCAGTCTCTACCATCTGAGGGGAGGTTCTTGACATGAGTGACCGGCCGAAATAGTTACCATCTCGGCAAGCCCTGCTCCGGGGTCGCAGATAGCACGTTTTCTGGGATGGGCACTTCCAGAACAGAAAGCTGGAAATGCCCCACGTGCCGTTCCGGTGAGCTTCGATCCGGCTCAGGGGCGGGCGACATCACTCTATAGTGAATGACTCCACTCAGGCTGCTGGGAACCGGCAGACGCAGGTCACCGGCGCTAGTACTGCTAGTGCTAGTGTGGCAGATGCTGCTGGTAGTAGTGTTAACCGCCAATTGGCTACGATTAGCACCCCACTTAATGAGCTTCTCTCGCTAAAACTAGCGTCGCGACGCTATTGCCTCTTCCAGCAAAAGTTGATCAGTCGCTAGCCCGGCAACCTGCTGTCGCAGAACTACGCACCACGGTCTGCGAACTTCAGACGACCGTTGACTCTTTTAGCACGAAGTGCGATTCAGTGCTGGCTGTGGCCTTGACAAACGAGGAATTTGTCAAAGATCTACAAAAAGAAGTAGGCGCGGTTAGGGACACGATGGTGGAACAGTCTCGGGAAATTGAGCGCCTAAAGCAGGAACTTAATGACTCCCAGCAGTACAGCCACCGGTGCAATATGGAGGTGTATGGCGTTCCTTTCGCCCATGACGAAGATTTTACGAGCGTCATGAAAGATCTTTTCGTGAAGCTTAGTCTTCCTCCGCTCCAGTCATCAGATATTCTGGCAATTCATCGGCTGCCGAGGAAGCAGGAATCTTCTTCAACGGTCCTCATTAGTTTCGCTTCACCTAGCCTGAAAAGTGTCTGGATGGTGGCGCGCACCAAGCTCGAGAAATTGAGCAAATCAAATAAGCAGCTGAAGTTGTTCTTCGATGACAACCTTACCGCGGCGAACAGGGAGCTATTTTGGAAGGCTAGATCGAAGGGCAAATAGCGCAAGTTTCAGCTTGTATGGCTGAAAAGGCTAAAATATTCACGAGAAAAGTCGAGGGATCTAGTAAGCTGGTGTGAGGCATGCCAATTTGTTTTTCTATCCCAGATTGCAGTTCGTTCAATCGGGTTTGGGGCCTATATCTGATAACTCTTTAACGTTCATTCATGTGAATATTAGAAGCTTGGGAAAGCATTGTAACGAGTTTCAAATACCTGTAAACAGGTTAAAACCGTCAGTTGATATTTTTGTTCTCACCGAGATCGGCATCTGTTCTTTTCAGTCTAATCAGTTCACGTTAGATGGCTACAGGGCATTTTTTCGTACGCGCGATAATAGTAGAGGGGGGGGGGAATCGCAATTTAATATTAAAGATAAATGGCTCCCAGCGAGCTCGAGCGTATCTTTCCAGCATGCGGAAGCCTTAGCAATAAAAATATTACATCCCGATTTTTCTTTGTTCCTTTTGGCAGTGTACGAACCTCCCTAAGGCCTCATTCACACAGCCGGCGTCTCGCCCCGTCCCGGCGAAAGCGCCGTGGGCGCCGTGCCGAAAACGGGACGGTGCGGGGACGGAGGAGTGTTCGAACCAGCGGCGGCGGAACTGCCGGCGGTGGCTATGTGAATAGGTAAATGCTAGCGGCTGTGCCCTCTTATATTGTGTGGTAGCTTGCGCCACCTAGCTTAGAAACCTTTCTGCACCTTTCAAATTCTGCGTCTAACTTTTGTATCCCGTAAGACTGTATAACCTATTAATTACGTGCGTAATTTCACGCTTCCCCGATCTCTACTACCAATCTTGTAATCCCCTATTTGTGACTGCTTTGTGGCGGCGTCGACCACCAAATGTAGCGGACGATCGGCGTCGATGGGCACAGCGCAGCCAACTGTTTTGTTCCTTGGAGCTTGCGTTCGGGTCACCGATAACGATCTTGCATGTTTGAAAACATTTTATTTGTCTCCACGTTTCGAAACGAAAACGACAAGACCCACCGCGAGCACGTTTCACATCAATCACTCCTTACGCCACATTTCGTCCCCGATGATCGACGACCGTATTTTCTTTCTTCGGCTGTTCTTCCTTAGAATCGCATTTACGTCTATCGCTATCGCAAAGGAACCGATGTGGTCTCACCATTTCGAGCAGCAGCTTAGCGGTAAATCCAAATCTCGGTATGCCTGTAGTTCAAGAGCCGTAAACATCACACAACGCGCCCGTCGTCTCGCTGGCCTCGCTTTTTCCCGAAAAGAGCTTTGTCGGCTTCGTCGTTAGGGCACAGCACGGTCAATTCTCCCTCCAGCGGCTGTGCCCATGGTCACCCAACTTTTGAGAATCCGCCAGATTCAGCGAAAGTTTCCTATTTTGTGATTGGCCGTCCCTCGACGGGGCGGGGCGCCGGCGTTCCCGGCGCTTCCCGGTCTCCCGCCGGTGCCGGGGACGTTGAACATCCTCGTTCGGCCCATTTCGGGTCCGGCGGCCCGATTTTGGTCGGAAACCGGTCCCAACACCCTCTCCCCCGGCGTAAAGGACGGCCGGCGCTTGCGCCGGGCCGAGAGAAAAACGGCTGTGTGAATGAGGCCTAACGCGTCGGCATAACGCGTCGGCGTCGGCGTCGCCGTCGGCGTAGCGCGCGGTGCATTATGGGAAACGTCCCATAACGCACCGTAGGTGACGTACACGTTGCATTATGGGACTTTTCCCATAATGCACCGCGCGGGAGGGAGGAGGAGGGGGGAGGGGGAGAAGGAGAAGGAGGAGGGAGGAGGAGGAGGGGGAGGGAGAAGGAGGGGAGGGAGGGAGGGGAGGGGAAGGAGGGGAGGGAGAAGGAGGGAAGAGGGAGGCGCAGGGGAGGGTGGAGGAGGCAAGGAGCACGGGAGGAGTAGATGAGGAGGAAAAGGTACGGATCAAGAGGAGGGGCATACCGTCCCCTCCATGCCCTCTCCTCCACCTCCTCCTCAAGAGCTGCGTTCCAATTCGGCACTATAGGGAGTTGTAAACGATTTTTTTATCCGAACTGAAGGTACTTCTACAACAGCTGCGGTCTGAGGGGCAACTCTGCTTACTCGGCGATATGAACGTCGATACGCCCAAATCTAACAAGTTCATTGTCTGCGATTATCTTACACTCTTGTCGGAGTATGGAATTGAAAATACAATTAGTCTCCTAACAAGGAAGGAACTTTTGTCTGGATCACTAGTAGTCTCCTGCATTGATCATATAAATATTAGAGCGGCCGATATTCTGATAAAATCTGCGGTCATAAACCAAAAGCTTTGAATCATTACTTTATTGGATGTTATTTGCAACATCAGGGCGTGACACAGAACATTAACAGGAGCAACTGTACCCGTGTGACTATCACGGACGTGGTTAAATTTGACGCACTGTAGCCGCTTTTGACTGGGAAGTTTTCCTTCGCTCTCAGGAGACAAAACCTCATATCCGGCCTTTGTTGAAATTTGACGGTCCTTTCACGTTGCTGCAAAAAAGAGTCTCTTTTAGGGAAAGATTAGATAAACCCTGCTTTAATACGGGCATTATGGCAGCAGTTAAGGCGAAGGAGGCGTTGTCGCTGCGATCTTGTCGAGCACCTAAGAACCTGGAGTTAAGGGCTGAATTTAGGTGCGCAAGAAACCGCGTAAATGCAATTATTCGGTGGGCTAAATGGCGCTACTTGCGGAAGAAATTCTTTGAGGCCAGGGCAAATCCGCGAGATACGTGGGAGTTAATCAACACTATCAGAGACCGGGCAGCTCGGCCACCAATTTTTGGGTTACTTCAAAGGTATTTTGGCACCGACTTGCAGTCAACTGTCAATCATTTTAACAAGCTTTTTGCGGCGTCATCCGGGGTCGCCAGGGACCGTAGTATTACTCAGCTAGTACAAGCCCCATTTACAAAGCATCTGCGTCTGCTTTTTTACCTCCTCTTGACATCCATACATTACGGACTATTTCGTTCTGCTTAAAGCGAAATAATACGCCCGGTGGTGATAACGTCCGTGTTGGCGATCTAATTCGAAATTTTGACGATGTCAAAGAGGTCATCCTCGCCATGATAAACGGGTTTTGACTGTCTAGCATTATTCCATCTAATTTGAAAGCTGCACTTGTTAAACCACTCTTTAAGGGAGACACGCCAGATAGCTACGAGTGTTACCGTCCTATGTCCATCTTGCCATGTAATGCTGAGGTGTTAGAAAAAAACTTATTCACCGTTATGAGTTGCTTTATCGATAGCTTTGGTGGTCTGTTGCGCATCCAGTATGGTTTTGTTGCTGGCAAAGGCACCCAGGCTTTGCTTGAGGATTTCACTGATCTTATTTATGATGCTTTTGAGAACAATCTATTTGCCTCTGCTCTTTATTTGGACGTGTCAAAAGCATTTGACTCTGTCAGCCATAAGTTGCTTCTCTGCAAACTATATAATTTTGGCTTCCGCGGGCTTTTCTTGTTTATTCTTCAAAGTTTTCTTTCAGGTCAATTTCAAATCGTATCCGTTGGCACTTTCAAAAGTGCACGCGTACTCATAAAAGCCGGTGTTCCACAGGGATCAGTTTAGCCACCTCTGCTTTTAATCTATACGTCAATGACCTTTCAGCAGCAGTGTCTAGTTGCAGTATTTTTCAATATGCGGACGATACGTTACTTGTATCTCGCCATATCAAAGATGAGAGCGCCGTGCATTTACTGAGGCATGATGCAGTGCAGATATTGAATTGTTTCGATGAAAAATTTGATTTCAGTCAATGTATCAAAAACCAAACTGGTTGTTCAGAAATGCATTAAAAAAGGTGGCCCTTAACATACCACTTTTGTTACATAAAGCTGCTTGAATTGTGTTTGTTCTCTGCTCGAATATGTTGATAATGTGAAGTATTCAGGAGTGTTATCTGATTCAGATATGTCGTGGAATTCCCATTTGTCTCACGTTTGTAAAAAATTGCGGAGCGTTAGCTGTTTGCTTTACAACCAGAAAGTGCTTATGCCGTTTTCAGTGAGGAAGTCTATTGCGCATGCCCATGGTTACAGTACACTGCGGTATGGCATGACATTGTTTGGCAAGTGTGCAGAGTTGTGGCAAATAAAAATTGATCGTATTTTGAGGGCTTGTTAAAAAGCGTTGGCTATCACTAACCTCTTTACTGACATGAACGTGTTCGAATTTTTACGTACGCCAAATTTCTTTCTTTTTTTTAGAAAGCGTGGTTCTGCGCCACTTTTGGAATGATGGTTTTAAACGGCCCTTTGTTCCCAGCAGGAGTCTTCGACACACGACCCGTTTTGTTACCCCCCGTTGTACTACGCGCTATGGGGAAAGAGTTCGCTCGTATTATGTGCCCTCCATTTTCAATAAATTGCCAGATCGCTTTTTTGAAAGCACAACAAAGGGAAAACTTTAAAAAAAATGCTGACCAATTTAAGCTTGTAGTAAACTTTCGTTGTTCTGTTTTTACCTATCTTCTTATCTCACTGACTGCAAGAATGACTGGGAGCAATGACGTGTGCGATTGCTGCAATACCTAATATTTTGGCAGACAATTTTTGCACTGTGCGTCATGTTCTCGTCGGTTCCACTGCAAGTGCCTAGAAATTCAGGCAGCAGAATACGACATCTTCGTGCAGTCTGGAAAAAGCACTGACAAAGGCAGGAATTTTTCAAGGCGCGCACATCCTTCTGCGACGAGGCTTCTCGGGCTGAAACTGAAGGCCGGGCTACGCCCACAACAAGGAACGCGAAATTCAACAACGGCGGAAGCGGCAACGGTGAATCGACACATGCAGGGATTTCTTCGGAAATCCTTCGTCTGCTCGTGGGGCTTTCGTCTCGGCTTGAATTTTTGTCGGCTGAGGCTGAGCTGCGACGCGCAGACAACAGTGCACTACGAGTGGAAGTCTCCCAACTTCGCTGAGCAGTTGTGAACGAGACCATGGGATGGGCTCCCAAGAACTCGTCATCCGACGCTCTGGAGTCAACGACGCCGTCCTATGTTTCTGTTGCTCTGTGTGCCCGACCCAAGTCTCCGACTGAGCGACAACATCGTGATGTTCACGTAAATACCACGGCTCGTGGAATATCATCATCATCTGCACATCCAGGCGATGGGGGCGCCGTGGACGCTGATGGATTCAAGACTGTCACAAGGAAAAAAAGACCCAGGCCTGCCGAGGGAAAGAACGCCAACAGCAAGCTGAGCTCTGTGCCACGGCAACCCAGACACCGAGGGCTCTTTGTCTCCCGGCTGGATCCTCAAGCAACGGAAGCTGACATTACGGAATCCCTGACAAGTGTTCAAAGAGGCAAGTCAGTGACGTGCACCAAGCTTGTTCCAAAACACTATAGCTATGCCTCCTTTCACGTGGCTGTCGAGAATGACGACTTTGACGATATCAATGTACCTGACATTTGGCCAACCGGATGCCTTTTTCGCCCTTTTTTGGGGCATTCTTAGAGTCACGTCGGCGACAGGGGTCAATGTAAACGTTTAACCTTTTAACCTTCTACTATGGAATGCACGCTCTACTACCAGAACGTTCGCGGCCTTAGAACGGAATCCTCCGAGCTTATGTCGGGAATTGAAGGCAATCCATGCACCATTCTTTTTTTTTTATTGGAACTTTTGACAATACAGGATTGTCATGGTGCTGAGGCAAAAGGTGACAGTAAGTCACCTCACCAGGCCCCTGAAACTGCCTAGAGGACAGTATAACTAGCTCTCAATATTTTCCTCCGTCATATATAGTATTTCCCAAAGACCGCGATTGTGCCATTACGGGACAGAAATACGGAGGAGTTGTTTTAAACGCCGTGGACGCGTCACTCTGTCCATGTGGAAGATATGACTTGGAGACTCACCCGGAATGTGTATGGGTTGAGGTTACGTCCTGTGGCGGGCTAAATGATCTACTAGGGAACTATTACTTTCCACCACACCCTCTCAGAAATTGTTTCACGTCATTGTCAAAATCTAGAACAACAGCTTGATATGACTAAGTTCCGTGTTCAGATAAATGGCGATTTTAATCTTCCAGAAATTAACTGGCTGGCAGGTTATGACTCGTTGGCGAGTGAGGTCACCAGCCTGAAAGTATCGAGCCTGTTAGATTTTTGTTCATTTTAATGGATTTGTACAATGCAATATTATCCAGAAATCAGCGGGAAATATACTTGACATTGTTTTAGTTTTCTCGCCAATTGCTTGTACAGTCGCCGGTAATATGAGCTCCCCCGGCCGACCGCCGACCGGAGCAGCGAAAATCTCGCACGCGGCGCGTCGAGCGTTTCGTGTTCTGGGAGCTGGGCTATTGGGACCAAACTATTCCGTTATCAAAGGGGTGGACGCAGAAAGTTTAATAGCATTCCGCGTTTTTGAACGTGAATCTGAAGCACGGCCAATTACAATCCCGTTTACGTTTGTAGGTAAACGCAGACGGCTTATCAAAATTCTTAGCTGCATAATATTTCTGACTTGTTATATGCTACTTTTTTTTCTTCAAATCCGGTTAGTCCTTTTAAATATTTCCTACCCGAAGAGTAGGATAATAGGCACACGCTTTCTTACAATTTTTCTTAAACCTAGACTAGACAATGCCAAGCGATTTTGAAATAATTTATTTAATCTATGAGGATATGCTATAGATAAAAAAAAAGATTTGTGTCGAAGCAGAATAAAGATTAAGGCACTTTTCATGAACGCTGTTTTATCGAGGAGACTCTACTGTTCTGCGATCAGTAGCGTGTTGCTTCACCAAGGTTACTGAGAACGTCGCGCAAGCGGTTGGGAAGAGAGTCATATAAAGTTGGGCGCAGGTCTGGGCTCCCTCTCAGCTAGTCCCATTCTTCGCGTACGGCCTCCCAAAGTTCCTCTTGAGAAGCGTGGTGCAGCTAACGCTTCGAGACATTTCTCTTCATAATTCCCCTGACGTTTTCAATTATGTTTAAGTCCGGAAACTTGGCGGGCCACGGAAGCTGGGGAATACACAGGTTCTCGAACGTCTTCTTGACATGTCTCGACGTGTGCACTGGGCAGTTGTCCTGCTGCAAAATGAAGAGTCCGTCCGGAAATGGCCCATTCAAAAGAAATGGCAGCATGGCGTGACCTAAGATTTCACCGTGTTTCTCTGCAGTGAACCTTCCGTGAATTTTAACCAGGGGGCCAGCCTCTGGCAAGTGACGGCCCTTCAAACATTGACAGAGGAGCCCCCGCTCCGTTGGCGATGAACATCGGCAGCAATATTATTGTCCTATATTTACCAAAAACAGTAAAAAACACACGTTAAACTCCACTGTAACTTAAGCATGTTTGATCGTTGCGTTGTTAGTGTCTTTCATGCTTTGCTTTTACGTTTCGGACACATCGGTTGAGGACACAAACTTTAATATAAACTATAGTAGGTTACAAGTCAAGAAGGTAGCGGAAAATGCCCTCAAAGGGAATCACATATCCCTCCGCCACCTCCGCGTCCAATAGCGTCCCATCGTTTCCGTGACGTCGCGGCCAACGCGCGAGGGGGGTCTTGCATTTCTGTACATATTTGCTTTATCTTTCGACTTTGACTTAGCATTGTAGAAGCCACGAGAGGGAGATTTAGAGTTTTCCCCTCCAATGGAAACAAATACGACTTTCGGGGATTAGCTTCCCCTTCCGATGGATACAAAGGCTGCTTTCAGGGGCTCGGTTCCCCCTACGATGAATACAAAGATCGCTTTCTTAAAACGTGGGATCGGAGACAAGTTGGCATCACTCTGTAGCCAATATCTATCCATTGAAGCGGAACAAGGAGCGTTTCCAGTGAACTCTTCTTTCAACTGCGGAGGGATTTGAAACCGGCGCATCACGCTTGTGGGAGGAGCTTCTCCTACCTTCTTAACTTGTAACCGACTATAACGCACGTGAAATAATGGTTTCACGGATTAGCAGCTCACACTAATAACCAACATTTTAGGGTTTCTGTTTAGTTCAGTCTCTGATATGGTCGGGTATATTCTGAAGATTTTATGCTAACGAGATCTCACCGCCTGAAGTCAGGCCGCCAACACGTCGTTGCTGGTCCCATACAGTGCAAAAGATGCACTCGTCGGTGAACACGACCATCTTCCAATGATCCAGCGTCCATGTGAAATGCCTCCGAGCAAACTCGAGAGGAAGTTTCTTGTGCCTAAATGTCAAATATGGTTTCTGGTGTGCCACGCGCGGTCAAAGTCCAGCTCGTCAAAGTCTTCTTCTTGTGGTCTTTTCGCTCACCCGAAGTCCAAGCTCCTGCTGTATCTCCTTAACTGTGATTGTCGGTTTGTCAACCACCGCTGCAATTATATACTGATCATCACCCGAAGCTGTAGATGATGGCCGACTTGAGTGTGGTGCATCGTGATTGCGGCCTTGGTCGCGGAAAGCGCGGACAATCCGAGTGACGGTTTTCACATCGCAACCAACTCTCAAAGCAATGTCTTGCCTGCTTCGTCCAATTTCAGTAGGCGCGATTATTTTATGTCTTGTATCCTGCGGAATACGTGACGTAGCACTGCAACTCTGTGGCAACCGGAATAATTCTTTCGCCTTTTATACCCCAACACACGTCTAAAATAGGCTTTTCACACGGAATGTATAAATCATAAGCGACCAATAGGGTTGCACCTTTTATTTAAATTTATTGTGAATCATTTGCATGATCAGAGCCATCCCTGCTTATCTGTGACAATGCCGCATAAATAGCATGACGATATTCAGATGCGCAGAGGTGTGTAAAGTCCGGCCGAAGCGACATGGTTTTTTGTGTTTATAACAAAAAAACAATCAATAAACCCAATTTTTGTTCCTAGAATGAACAAGTTGCATGCTCTAAAAAAATTAAATGAAACCATTTCATGCGGTAGGCATAACGATATTTTTATGCACATCGTGGTTAGCAAATTATTTTATATCAAGCCCAATTATTACCGCTTCCCCCATCTTCCGTATCAATCAGATCATGACCGTCATGTGCCGCTGTTGCGAGACATTCTCTACACGATGACTTTGCAGATGGCTTCCTGGTCGGCCACTTCTCGCTTGCCGAGGGATCATTATTGTCATGCCCAATATCATATCAAACATAGGGATTTTACATTTGTAAGCATCGATGGAACGCTGCTGCTTTATCTACGCCTAAAGCAAGCTCCAGTTTATCAGCAGTTATAACATCATCTCCGAACACTTGGGGCCAACACCCGAAGGCGGCAATTCTAATCGGCCATGCTTTTGTGATTCACACTTCTAAAGGCTGGAATCCAGATAAAATCTATGCGTTCACCCCGTTGCTGACGAAATGGTTAGGTCCCAATAGCCCGGCTCCCAAAACGTGGCAACGCTCGACGCGCCGCGTACGCGATTTTCGCTGCTCTACGGCGTTCGGCCGGGGAACTCGTATAGCCGGCGAGTGTATCTTGTCAATTGTGGGCACCTCAACACGTGTTGATAATTTCCATCCACCTTTTGTTGTGTCTTTTCTCTTTCCACTGCATCAACGAGGCTCTTGCTGCCAGGAATATTTTCTGTACAATAAGGAGATTACCTTAATATATACAAGCACTTGCAGTGCTAGGACTGGCAGCCGATATTGAATGATAATTGCGTGGATTCGGCTGCTGAGTCTCTTACAACAGTAGTTTCGAGCGCCATAGATAAATACGTGCCTAAGCGTTTTTCTCGGGCAAAGAAGTACCCGTCATGGTTTTCAAGGAGCTCACGCGTTGTTCACTACATAAGCCCCATTATCGTCGTCTTTTTAAAAAATCTGGACTGCATAAGTGGTATCGCCAAATTTAGTGAGTGTCGTGCTTTGGCAAAACGGCTTTTTAGCAGACGGAAGTATGGATATGGCTGTACTTGAGACCGATGTGCACACGAAACCAGAAACCTTTTGGGAATATGTACCGTCAAAAACGAAGCGAAATCTTAATGTGGTCCCAATAAGAGATGATTCTGGTTACACGTGTGACCCAGGTAAAATTGCCAACAAGTTTGCAGTGCATTTTAAATCCCATTTTTTGTCAGTGGCAGTTGCTGACGGCAGCACGACGTGCCAGGGCACATTATAATTTCTTTCTTTTACCCCATTTGACGAACTTGAAATTAAGGAATGCATTTTTAAGATGAAACCTAAGCTGTCATGTGGTACAGATGGCATTCCCAGTTTTATTGTGAAAGGTTATGCGGAGCTTCTGTTTCCTGTCTTATTACACATATTTATATTTATCACTTCGTTCAGGAATATTTCCGTCTATCTGGAAAAGCGCCGTAGTTGTTTCGATTCATAGATCAGGCGATCCTAGTATTGTAAACAACTACCACCCAGTTTCATTATTGTGTAGTTTTTCCAAGGTTTTTGAGATGGTAATACACAAACGTCTGTACAGTTACTTTAGCCTAAAAATAAAACCCGAGGAACACAGATTTTTGAAGGGTAAGGCGGTTCAATCTAATCTGTGCTCTTTTTTAGATTATACTGTTCCATTTGTTCGTGACCATGCACATGTCGATGCAATATATTTTGATATGACGAAGGCATTCGATAAGGTTGATCACAATACTCTTCTTACCAAACTAGATAGTTATAGTTTGTGTCCGACGTACAGCCATTGGTTGAAAAGTTATCTTTCTTGTCGTGAAAATTATGTTCGTGTGTTAGGGCTCATGTCTGATAAATTTTTGTCGCCTTCCGGAGTTCCCCAAGGAAGCAACCTTGGTCTATTTTTATTCTTTATTTTTGTGAACGACATCTCTCATAGCGTGAAAAACTCTAAGATATTACTATTTGCCAACGACATCAAACTATTTCGTTGTGTTCGTTCGTACGTACTCGCAATGCAAACTTCTTCAGGATGACGCGTTGGCAATTCCAAGGTGGTGTTGGATGAACCATCTTTTGCTTAATGAGCAGAAGACAAAAATAATGCCCCTGACTAGAAAGCGAGATTCAATTGTGTTCCCTTGCACAATAGACAGCAGTGTCATCTCCCAAGTGTCCGTCATTCGTGAGATTGGAATTTTTGTTGATTCATCTTTAAATTTCAATAATCATGTTTCAGCTGTATATAAGGCCTCTCTTAGGAATCTTGGGGCGATATGTCCTTTTAAGAGGCAATTTTTTTCGCCTGATTGTCTCGTGCGTTTATTTTGCTGCTTCATGCGTACAAAGCTGGAGTTCGCTTCAATTGTTTGAATTGTATCAACCACACAGCGTCATGCTCTATTGAGCGTGTTCAAAAACGCTTCATAGGCATAATCTATGACAGGCATTTCGGGCGCAAGTGTTGCTACAACTATAATGTACTACTTAAATAAAAACTAGGGTTGCGCACTTTGCTTGATAGAAGGCGTTTACATGATTTCATGTTTTTACATAAGGTTGCGAACGGAAGTATTGATTCATCACTTTTGTTAGGTACTGTTTGTTTCCATGTCCCCTTGCGGTCTAGTCGGTTGCAGAGCCCGTTCTACCCCCTGACTTTATAGGATGCGTCTCCCTTAACAAGAATGCAACTGGAATTTCACAGGCTTGACCAATCTGCTACAAACATTTTTAGTGACGTGACACCTTTTCGACGTACACTGGGGTCGATAATTTGTGAATAATTTTGGATATATGTGGCTGTCTGCATTTGTGGACACACACACAAAAAAAAGATTATCATTATTATAGTTTTTATCTTATTTGAGTTGACTTTATTCTTCGCATATTTTCGCCGTTTCGACTTGCCGGGTCCTGTCCCACAAATATCTTGCGGCTTGGACAGACCCGTATTCGTGTTGTGTCATTTAATACATGTGGAATAAAATTATTATATATTATTATTATTATTATTATTATTATTATATTATTATTTACACCCATCCTTTATGCTATTTTCAACAACTCCTTAAGAGCAGGAGTGTTTCCTGACATGTGGAGGAAGTCAGTCGTAGTCCCAGTCTACAAGTCTGGAAGTCGTACCACTGCGTCAAACTACAGGCCAGTGTCTCTGCTGTGTACATTTTCGAAGCTTTTTGAAATGGTAGTCCACAAAACATTGTCCTTTCGCTTAAAAAATGTATTAAGTTCCAACCAACACGGATTTGTATCAGGACGCTCAACAACAACAAATTTGATTTCATTTATGTCCATTGCATCCAAAGCTGTGTGTCACAGAGGCCAGCTTGACGTGGTCTACTTTGATCTGAGTAAGGCCTTTGATGTGGTTGACCATGGCATTCTTTTATCAAAACTTTGTGGTATTGGTGTCTGTGGAGGGCCGCACTACTGGTTTCAGATTTATTTGTCTAATAGAACATGTGTTGCTCGTGCGAACGGCGCGTATTCTTTTACGTACACGGCCACGTCTGGGGTACCTCAGGGATCAGTTCTGGGCCCACTTCTTTTTTCTATTTTTGTGAACGATGTGTGTGAGCAGATTGTAAACTCGTCCTTTTTGCAATATGCTGATGATATTAAGATATTTAGGGAGATTAAAACTATCTCAGATTGCAAGTTTCTACAAGAGGACATAAACTCATTTAGCGAATGGTGTTCACTGAACGGTCTCCTACTAAACAGCTCGAAAACCAAGGTCATGTCCTATAGTCGCAAAACGCAAACAACGTGTTTCCCTTACAGTGTTCGCTCAGAAGTATTGTGCCGTTCTAGTGAAGTGCGGGACTTGGGAGTGCTTTTTGACTCCTCCTTGAGATTTGTTAGCCACGTGGCTCGTATAAGTACCTGCGCCTTGCGCGCGCTCGGTGTTGTTTGTCGAACGACTAGAGTATTTAAAGGGATACTTCAACGAAATTTGAAATATTCCCTTCGTGTTCAAAAATAGGTTGAATATGACCCACAATATCCGTAAATGGCAATCGCACGTTTGTATTTTGATCCTGGTGGCTGTATTTTTCGTTATAAACAGTCCACTCTGGCAAGCGCTCAGAGAAGGCCCAGCTTAGAGCACGTGACATCCAACGCAATCGTGACGTAGGTCGTCTCAAGACGAGCAAAGCTACGGCGAGGCTGACGTCGAGAGGATGGCCTAGTCGTTCCAGCCACCGAAGCGGCTGCTTTTGTGCGAATTTTGAGTGACGGGTTAATCTTCTATAATCTTGTGGGGGGGGGGGGGACAATAGCGACTTCTGCGACACACAAAAAGAATTCTCGGGAAGAGGCGAGTTCCTCCTTCCCCCTTCTCTCGTCATGGCCGGAGGCGAGACGACCTCCGTCACTAGCTGTCAAGGTTCCTAGACGAGCATTGCAAACGAGGCGTTAGCGACATCCACCAGGTGCTCTTTGCTAATCGTTTAATTCGTTTTAAAATTCCTTTTCGAGACTTTTTTAACAAGATATTGGTATGTTCCATGTGATACTACTCTTTTGAACACATATAGACCAAAAAATGAGCGCCGAAATTTCGTTGTAGTATCCCTTTAAAAACCCCGCTACGTTTGTAACCCTGTACCGCTCTTTGACAAGGTCTCAACTCGAACACGCATCTCCTGTATGGAATGGTAGTTGTAAAACTACCCTCCTAAGGCTGGAACGAGTGCAAAACAAATTTTTATCTATTTATCGATATCGATATCTGCGCGATGAAACATCTCTATCAAAGAGTAACAATGTATTGGACGTCCTACAAATGAACAGCTTATATCACCGTCGAGAAAAGGCAGATCTGGTTTTCCTTTTCAAAGTCCTTCATGGCATGGCCGACTGTTCAGAACTGCTTTCACAGATATCTTTACGAGTCCCTCGGACAGCGACCCGTTTGACAACGTCTTTTACTCTCCTCGGACGTTAAATATCCTGCACCCCATGTTTCGCATGCGTCGGGCATATAATGGCATTGCAAGTCATCTTGATATTTTTTGTGTGACTGAATTTGTCAGATCTCTCAGAGTCTTGTATGAGTCTCGCTGAACCTGTCGTGATTGTGATGTTATTATATATTATTTCTCGCTGAACCTGTCGTGATTGTGATGTTAATATATATTATTTTAATAAGGTATATTCGCTTTTGTGGTAGTCTTCTACTCTGCGTTCGGACTCTGTTCCGTTCTTCCCTTGTTTTGCATATCGTATCTTTGTCTCAGCATGCGTTATATGTATCATATCTTTTACTCGATGTTTTGAGCTTTTTTATTTTTTTTTTATTTTTTATTTTTTTTCTACTTTTTTGTAGCGTGTAAGTTTCGGTGTGCCAGTACCAAGACCGCATGATCGTACCTGGACACCTAATAAAAATTATTCTTGATTCTTGATTCTTGATTATTATTATTATTATTATTATTATTATTATTATTATTATTATTATTATTATTATTATTATTATTATTATTCGTATTATTAATTTTCGCTCTCCCCGTTGATTCCCGTTTCCTCGTTATATTTTAGATGCGGAGCATCTCTTGCTCAGGGCTATGTCCCGCGGCGTCGTAGTCCGCACTCACGTGACTACGCACGCGCAACTCTCCTCCTTCCCTCTCTCCAACAGCTGCGCGTTACTCTCTCCGCTGTCTCTCTCTACCAGCTGCGTGCACTGCGCGTTGTTAGAGGCGGGGTTTGAGCCGCACGTCCGGGAGCTTCCTGGCTCGTGACGACGACCGTTCCCCGAAGTGAAGAACCCAGGGGTCCAGTGGAGGTGGGAGAATTGGTAACGTAACGAACGGTTTAATTACATGGTTGCGATACAGTCGTCAAATCCGAGAGAACTCCGGAGCAGCCTCGCGCTCCGCCTTATATAGGGGTCCGTTTTCTCCCTCACTCCCCGCCAGGGGCAGCAAGTGCGCAGCAGCAACCCGCCGTCAAGTGCGTCGTAGCAAGGTCCGCCGCGTCGTAGCCAGCAGTGCGTCGTAGCCAAAGTTCTCCGCAGTTAGGCCAGGCCTCTCTCCCCTTCCGGAGCGCACCAAGCCGCACGCACGCACACACGTCCCGTTGACGTCACCGGACGGGTCGAGACCTGTCTCCGCAGGCGCAGACACGTAGGCGACGGTTCCGTACTCGTCGGGACTCGTTTCGCGTAGGCCCCGTCCAGCAGGCGACGTTCCCGGACAGATCATGACTCGTTTCCGCAGCGTTGAAACTCGGAAGAAGGTCGCCGAAGGTTCCATTCTTAACAGCGTGCGTTCGATTGTACTCGCACCGCGCGCGCACGCGCAACTCTCTTCCCCTAGTCTCCTCTCCTTCAAGTGTGAAAAAAAATAAACGGCGTGCGGCGAGCGTTCCAAATTTCTCTGCCGCGAGCCGCGACGAAGGCTCGCGTACGGGGCATAGAGATCGTACATACTAACTCTAGAGGAAAAGGTCCGCCATTTTCCCATGCATTCTGGCTGCCGCAAGCGGCGGAGCATGCAGGCAGACCCTCGGGGGCCCACACATGGTTACCAACTGCCTTCGATTATACGAATATAATTATATCATCAGAGCAGTTTCATGAACTTCAACAATCCGCGAACTTACCGGTGGAAAGATATTCGCGTTCCTTTCGAAGCTTTTTTTTTTTTGCATAGCGCGCAGATGTACGGCCTCGCGTCAACGCTAAACTAAACCAGATACCCGGCTTCGCAGGTGGGGCGCGGCCGGCGCGGCCTATCTCGTTGGGCGCGGCCGAGGAATACGAAACCGCGCAATCACCAGATTTCCGAGATTTTGACAGAAGGGAAGTTAATGTAGTGTAATGAGTAGATTGCTTTTTATAAGTGTTAGAATAGCTCAGAATTTAGTTTACAACGTTACATTATCACTGTTTATATTGCTGAGAGTTTTCAGTCTTCGCGATTACCATTACGACTGTCGTCCTTCAACTGGCAACATTGCTTTCTTTCTCTCGTGTTCTGTCGCTCTCTTTCGCGATCTTTCACTCGGGACCCCGGGTGTCGGCGCACGGGATTTGCCACTCCTCCTCACCCACCTTTAACCCCCTGGTACGGGGTTAGCTAGGGCAGTCGGTGGCGCCATCTCTCGACGTCAGCACGCAACTGACTCTTTCTTCGGAACCAACACGATGCTCCGCATCACCCCATGGTTCCCCTCGGGAAGATGGTGTAATTTTTTTTTCTAATCGCGCCTAATTTTTAATTTTAGAAAACGGTAGGTTTTGAAACTTAGGCATCTGGTGCGGACCGCTGTCGCTACATTTGGGGGAAACTGAGCGTTGGCAATTGCGTAGTTTATTCTTCAAAAAAAAAAAATCTTTTGTTTTTAAATATTTGATATGTAATTTTTTTAACATTACGCTGGTTTGTAAGCTGATAGCTCACAGAATTCCATTTCACCCTTTGCTACTTCTGGGAAATAAATTTTCCATTCCTCTCCCAATGCATTTGTGTTATTTTATTCGTCTAACAAACAAGATTATTCTTTGAACTGCAAAAACATTCGGTAGAGGCTCAGTCTTCAGCTGTTATAGATCATTACTGCACAATAATACCTGGTTTTTTTAGTTTCTTTTTTCGCAGACATTTCTACGGCAAGCGATAATATTCCGGGCACACTCTGGCTGTGGAAATGTTTGCGCCGTCAACACGGAGACAATCAATTACCATTTATGGCAAACAAAAAACATAGCGTTCCTAGCAGGTAAGCGCATGCTGTACACGTGGCGCAAGCTTTATTGCGTCATCCAGCCGACGTGTATCACTTTCTTTAATCGAGGTTATCCGTACGCGACTCGCAGAGAGCGTGAGACGTGTTTCCCTCGAAGGCCAAGGTCACGAATCGAGCTGCTGACAGAGCTAGATCGCGTAAAAAAAGATGCGGAGCGCTAAGTAGCCTGCGGGACGCATCGAAAACCACATCGCCCGGCGAGGAGCAAAAGGAACAACGTGGGTTTCGTTCCGGACTACCTCTTGCGATTTGCTGGGATCTCGTATTTAATCGTAAGTGTCATCTTGTTTCTTCTATATGAAAACGGTTTGCGTCGTTTATAGTCGGTAACAGGTTGAGGACCCAGCACCTAGCTGTCCCTCCTCCAACACGCGGTCGCTACTTTTGCACAGGCTATCGTCATTGCGTGGGACCAAGTGCTTGACTAGAGACGGAAAGCTCATTAAATCTTTCGCCGACTATGCGTCCAAATATTCGTTGGTTCATGGAAGGCCCCGCTTGCACCTCCTCAGACATTCGCGGGGTTAATTCGCATAATACAGCCATCAAACGTATGGCTAATAGTACCTGAGAATCTCAAATGAACGGACACTACCAATTCGATTGGGTAGGATAGATTTGACTGCACTTCGCGGAACTTGGGTGTGCCGAAGCGTTATCGTTTTACAATCATGGTCTGAACGCACGTAATAATGTTCCGGTATATTAACGTGTTTGAATTTTGGATGCTGTGCGAATGATGCGCGAGGCCCACAGTACCCTAAAACATGTGGTAGGTGAATAAAAAAAATAAAATGACAATCGGCGCGCCCCGTGTACAGACACGCTGTTTTAAACGATGCTCTGCGAAAGCACGATTAATTTGGCTCATTCTAACCAATTTTATTTTGATGTTCTTGGGTTTTTTGCCCCCGGGGGGGGGGGGGGGCGGAGGTTAAAAGGTAAATGGTCATGCGCCAATACAATATATCATGCGAAAATCTGTAAAAAACAATACAAAAACGCTCCTCTAAATTTTATGAAAAAATTTAATCCTGAGTATTGACTCCAGATTCCGGTTCGTAACGCGCCTGTACGATTGCAATACAATTTATACAAAATGTGAAGAAAAATAATTATACTTTATGCTTTTTAATGCGTTTCAGCTGGTATACTTGGCTGTACAAATTCAACCGAGGACCGACAACTGAACTGAGTGGAAGTTTTCTGAGTGGCTATTGACATTGACAGCTTAAGAAGCGCACTTATTAGGATTACGCATTCTTGTTATTTTTTGTGATTTGTTCTTTCGCGTTCTTAACAACTGATGCCGAAATCTTGTTGATAGTGTGCCCGTGACTCGCCACGCACCACGTTCCTTAAGCTCTCAGTGACTGTATATACAAAGTACAAATTAATCTAAATAGTACTCGAGATGCAACCCACCCAGAATGGGAATGGCGAGACTTCAACTGGTCCGGACCCATCTTATGATATCTGATATAAAGCCGCATATGCGGTCTGACATGACTTTTTGACACTCATAATGCGTGGAGCAATTACGCTTGCACACATGCCTATAAGCAGTTCTTACTTTAGAGAAGAATGTCGGTGTCTGAAAAGCCACTTGACACTAAAGTTTCGAAATATGGTGAAATTATAAAAGACAGACAGAGAGAAATCAAGAGCGAAGCATGGGTGAAAATAAAGCGGGTGGAAGAATTATTTGCACAGAGACAAAGTTATGGTGGGCCGGTAAACCAAATAAAGCAATGGCCGGGGGAGTGGGGAGTGGCTCAAGGTTCACTCGTGCGACCATTTGCAGCACCAACCCGATCTTGAGCGTTATCTTATTATTCGTGTGCGAGGATATATTTGAAGAACAACCGGGGCGTGTGATCGTCGCTTTATAACCTCACACTCTACCTATCATCTGTAAGTCTCCACCTTTTTTTCATTTTTTTATGTAGATGATGCACAAAGCTGCAAGTAGCACATCTGCGGGTCTCAAATTCAGGTGGTTACGTGATGACCTGCCCCTAGATGGTGAATAAATTTGAGGACAACGAAGCAAAACTATAGATGCGACATGCTAATGGGAAATACAAGTCTAGACATATTGAAACGTCGACTTGACCTTCCCCGAGGTGCTTCCTCTACGCCTGTACACGGAGCTCGTTTTCAGAGTTCAAGGTTTATGGTGCATTCGGCGCGTGTGACGACATTGAAGTTGTGGGGCTGCCCAACGATTCGGTTGTTGTTGCGTCTGGCTCATTTGTACACTGCGCGAGCACGAAGAATGTTAAAAGACCGCGCAAACGATAATAGCCTGTATTGTTTTTTGCACTCGCCTATTCGCTCATGGAGACTGACATTAACCATCTATCATTATCAGGCCCCGAACATTAAGTTAAAATATTTTAAATATCAGTGCGCCTCTAAGAGGCTGTCACTGAATGATGGAAGGGCGGTAACCAGTTCAAAAGACATGTGAGAGAAAAAATATGCACGTCATTTCTTCGCTAAGCTTTAGGCATCCGCTCGATAAATTTGTGTTGCACTCAAAATATTCATGTTCAGAGTTTTAAAACAATTATGAAATAAACTCAAAAATTACAAAATGTGTTATCTGAAAGCTCTTCCAAATGTATTGCTTAGATATAGACTATGACCGGGATATACGGCGAGCAAGTGTTCTAAAGTGTCTTTGGCGCATCGGAACGCCAAGAGGGGCGCGTCAACCAAAGGGTAACATAGGGAACACGTAGATAACGCGCGATGACGAGGCAGCAAAGCTCGCGCCCCTATTGGTTCAGGTCGGGGGAAAAACAATTAAATGCACGTGGGAGCAAGGAGCAGACAAGCTTGCACGCCGTATAAATGCAAAACACTTTTGCCAGGCGTAGTTCACTCTCAGGTTGTCTTCACCAACAATAAACAAACGGATGATTACTATGCCTTCGTGTGATATTTCGTGTAACCATACAACTAGCCGCGATGTACAAAACAACTTTTTCGTGTTTCTTTTTTTTTTTGCTTTTTGGTTTTTTTAGCATAATTCCAGCAACAATTGTTTTCAAAATTTATTTTGTAAAATTCAAAAACTGAGCATCGTACGCTTCCTTGAAAAGCGTTTAGAGACTAAATTGCAATCATTCCTTTGTAGGGAAAGCGTACACGTGGGCTTTTCTTACAATGTGGGTGCTTCTCGAAACGTAAGCCAAATAATTCATGCAAAAAGTACTCATCGCGCAGAAAAAAAAGAAGTTAAACGTCGTATTGGTTTTAAAGGAAACGTTTCAAGAAAAATAAATTATCGACGTTCGGTATAATTAGGTTATTAATTCCTGTTGAATTACTAACTTTTCCATGAGTGAATTATTGGTATGCTTTCAATTTGAAACTTGCTTAGGGTCATGGAAAACCATTAGATCAATCTATTTTAAATATATATATATATATAATTAAGGCACGTAATACAGCTCTTACTGCGTTCCAAAACGAAAAAAACAATTTAAACGCATTGTTACAGACTAAGAAATTCGTGCTTGTGTATTTACCCGCAAAACACTCGAAGAGCTAGTCTCTGCGATCTATGAAATCAGCTCAGCGAATGATGAGGCGGAGCATCTGTTTAGACCTCAAAATTAAGTCTGCGCAGTGGCATTACGCAGTTCAAGCATGACACTTTGCATTGCGTAATCCCACAGTGCAGACTTCATTTTTAGGTCTAAACGGATCTTCCGCCTCATCATTCGCTGAGCTGATTTCCTAGATCGTAGATATAGGCTCTTGGAGTGTTTTACGGGTAAGTACCCAAACACGAAGTTCTTAGTGTGTAGGTTTCGGTTTTCTATCGGAGCGCATCTTTGCGCCAGCGGTCCTGCCCATAGTATTAATATAATGTACGCTAGAGGTTCAACTGGCGCGTCTATGCGAATTGCGGCATGCAAATTGAAGCAGACAGCAACCAGTCCACTGTTGCGGGGCTCCTGTGGCTCGTGCATTCTGTCTCTTCGCCGGAAAATAACATGGATCACTTCTGTTATTCGGGTCGTACCGAATAGTATGTACCTTTATTATTGTTGTAAAAGTGTAATTGCTTTAGTTATAGTATTTTTATCTCATCAATTAACGACGTTGCACTTCGCTATATTTTTAATTGGTGAATTATGGGTATAGTTTCAATTATAAACTTGCTTAGGATCATAGAAAACCACTAAATCAATATATTTAAAAAATATAAAGTTAAGGCACGTAGTACAGCATTTACTGCGTTAAAAATCAATTTAGAGGCATTACTCTAAGAAATGCCTGCGAGTCTACTTACCCGCAAAACCTTCGAAGTGTGTTTTGCGGGTAAGTAGACGCTTCTGTTCCATAGCAGGTCTGTAAAAACAAGCGACGGTTCCAACCAAAATAATAATCGGAAGGAATATATAGTGTGTTAAAGGTTCGCCAACATTCCGGTTGCGCTTATATAATGCTAATATGCCAGTCCTCTTATTATATACAAACTATACACCATCTTCCGGAGGGGAACCATGGGGTGATGCGGAGCATCGCGGATCGTAATTAATTTATTCCCTTCTTGACTGATTTCTTTTGGCCGGCCGGATTTGGGCTGCGGCGGACGCGAGCGGCCGAGAAACGCTAGCAGACGACAGCCGCAGAGTTGCGGGGAAAGCCCACCCCACTGGAAAGCCCTGGCGTGGCGCTGCGACCCGCGCGCCCAAAACTATCCTCCTTTCACTCCTCCGGAGGAACGCGCGCTACCGCTGCTTATATTCACACTTGAAGGAGAGGAGACTAGAGGAGGAGAGTTGCGCATGCGCGCGCGGTGTGAGTAGAAGCGAACCACGTGAAGTGCACGCAGCTGGTAGAGAGAGAGAGAGCGGAGAGAGTAACGCGCAGCTGTTGGAGGGAGGGAAGGAGGAGAGTTGCGCATGCGTAGTGTGGGTGCGGACTACGACGCCGACGCCGCGGGACATAGACCCGAGCAAGAGATGCTCCGCATCTAAAATGACTCCGACGTACATCTTTACGAGCGGTTAAAAGCATTCAAAATGTAAAGAATAAAGTATGTGGGATATGAAAGGTGTGTTTTTTTCATTATTTCTTTAGGCCGGGCAACTTTTATTGGGCGCCTGTTCTCTAGCTCACCTCTAATCTTTTTTAAAGGTTTTGAGCACGTGGGTAATGTTTTTTAACGCAGAACAAGTATCCTTGCATATATCCATGAGCCGAAATCATAAAAGACTACTTATTGAAAATCTGACTATATTACCTGGCCTTCACTTTATTTCGATCGTCTGCATGTACGGGGAGCTACTGACCCAGTATTACTTCATAATTCTTGCCGTCTCTCTTTGTTTTCCAGATGCCCTTCATTTTCTTTTGGCAAGTAAATCTGCTGAAAAACGTCGACGCGGTGTTCGCGCTAACAGTGTCCGACAGTGCACATAAATACATGCGTGAAGCTGTTTTCATGCTGTGTTTAATTTCATGAAAATTAAAAAAATAAAACTGTAAATTACTATTTTTTTATTTACGTGATTAACTGATGTTCCAAGCTATTTACTACGTTATAGTTATTCGTAATACTTGCCCTTTAAATCTAGCGCAAAGAAAAAAAAATGCAGCCGCTATCCCCTGTAGAAATGCATTACCGGAAGTCAGTTATCGACGGGTTGCTATCTGCTTCAATTTGCAACAGCACACTAGCGCCAGTTGAACCTCTAGCGTACATTATAATAACTCCATGGTCCTGCCTACCGTGGCCGAGGCGCACAATGCACTGTGCACCGCACTTCAACCTTTAACGCTTATGATCACAATATCCAACGAGCGAAAACATCCGACGAGTCCAAACGTCCAGCATGGCCACGTGACCCCCAAGCCAGAACGTTCAACCGGTCATAGCAACCAAGTAGGTCGAAACAGCCTCTGAGCCAAATCATCCTACGAGTCCAAACTTCTATCTGAATGTCTACGTTCTCGACCTATATGATCCGCGGCGTAGTGAGAATTTTATTCGGGGGCTTTTTTCTTTGGTGCTGCGTTTAACGGTTCGAGGTAATACGAAATATAAAAATTGTGTACGAACGAATTCCTACGCTTAACGGAAACAGGTTCACCTCTTATTCCTACCATGATGCACACAAGAAATAAGAGACATACGGGGTGTTAGATTTTAATTGGTATCGATTTTTTCTTAAGCGTTGTGAGCTACGTGGGTGCCGTCTTCAGTATGTACTTATCAAGCTCGGCGGAGACTAGATAAGGAGAGAACCATCGTGGTAAGCTGTCTCATAAACTAAAATCGGTTTAACTAGTTCAACTATTAACGGAAATTACTCTTAGAGGCGAGACCAATATAAGAAATTTGCAAAAAGACAATAATTTTTTAGGATATCTTTTTTTTAATTTTGCCGCGTTTTTGTTTCGATTTTAATATTGCATGCAGGCAAAAAAAGCGCTGAAAGTCCTGCTCACAATGACGCTTAGAACGGTGACGTAGTCGTTCTAATCATGTCGTCACTTTCTCGGCAGCGTGTCCTTGGTGAATGCTCAGACGGCACACTACCGACATATAGTGACATCATTAAAACAACTACGGAACTCTTCTAAGCGACATTGTAGGCAGAACTTGGGAAATCCCTCTCAGGAAATTATTTATAATTCTAGTTTGCTTTTCTTCACCTTGATCTTTTGAGCGTTAATTAACAGCCCTTACTGATGTCTTACCTGTTTATGTTTCACGGACGAGATTTTTTTTTCATAACTAGGTGGTACTTTTTTGTAATTCCTTGGCGTCGCAGGTGTCTTCTGTAAATAAATAAAATACATCCAATTACACTGAGCATTGAAGACAGCAAAACAAGCAAAGCGTACACTCTCAAAAGGAGCAGCTTGCAGAGGGTTAGAGCTTTCTTGTTTCTTTTCTTTTGGGGGAACGTGGGAGTTTTCTTCGGTATTTCATGACGTACGGCAGTGACGCGGTTACATACGTGCTTACTTACGGCAGTGAATGGGTGAGTCCTCAAAGTCTCAATGCTGTTTTTGTGCAATTTTAGAAGGTCACGGTTTAGATAGCATGTCGCTTCTCAACTAAATAATTTGAGTACTCTCTCCACTTGCAGAAATTCACCTGATATTTTTGGAAGAGATCGTCTTAACTTTCGACCCTAGAGGTCACTTTCAAGCCCGCGTGTGCCCGTAGCTGGGCACCTGCCTCAGAAATTGCTTCAGTAAGCTTGTGGAGGAGACTCGGGTATTAACCTGGACAAATTTAGCAACGGTTCAATGTTCAAGAAGACACGGCAAGAAAGGACGTTCATCCGACTCATAACGTCCAACGCGTCATAAGACCCAACGAGTCAGAACATCCATTCGAGCCAGAACGTCAAACGCGGCGAAAGGTCCAACGAGTCAGAGCGTCCACGAATGGGTGTTTTGACTTAGTGGAAGTTTTTATACTACCCTCCTACAAGGAAGACGAATCAAGCTGCGCGCATCGGCCACGGGGGCCAGGAGCGCTGGCGAAGATGCGCTTTAATAGAAAACCAAAACCTAGAAACGCGTCCAAATTGAACGTTTTTTTTTTTTTTTGAAACGCAGTAAAATGTTGTAGGTGCTTTCTATATTTATCAAAGAAGTTGATCTAGTAGTTTTCAATGATCCCCAGCAAGTTTTTATTGAAATTATTTTTACAATTCCCCTAAATACAGAGGTAATTACTCTAAAAGGAATAATATACTAATTATACTGAACTTTATTAATTCTTCTAAACGGGTCCTTTGGCAGAGACCAATACAAAATTATTTTTTTTTCTTCTGTGCGATGCGTAATTTTTACGAAAACCATTTGGTTCATGAGGCCACAAAAATTCCATGACGCTTAAAACCGGTAAAATGTGTTGTAAAAAATCAAATAAAAAAAAATAAAAAGTGAAAGCCATAAAATTGCGTCGGGCCCCTCCGCTGTACATGGAAATTTTACCAGTGTCGTATCTGCTAACATGGGGTTTGTAACCTGCAAAAGAAGCATGCGCAACAATATTTTCATCAATGTTTGCGAGGCACAAAGAAAACCTCGCTAGAGCGTTAAATTAAAAAAAAGACATAAAAAGATAGCTTCACGCAACAGATTCCCAATGCATGCAAGGTTGTTGTTAAACTTGTGTCAGCAGTAATTGGTTAAAGCCCTGCAAGAAAGAATCTATCACGTTCGCTATGCGCCTTGTCCGGCCCTTCACATCACTTGTAGCAAACTATGTAAACTGTCGGGCCTGACTCGGAAAATGCACACAAACGGGTAATATACGCGACACCTTTCACACTCATCTAAATAGTTTTTTCGGCAAGTTTTCTCGAAATAAGGTAATAAATAGGCACAAAGGACGACGGCAGACATATAGAAAATGCGCCTTTTTGCAATGCGCTAACTTCTACCCGCCATAACTCAAGAAAAAAAAAGCAAGTCTTGCAATTGTTGCGACATATTTCTAGTTAAAAACGTTGTTATCAAGTGTCAAGTCATTCTCAGAAAAATAAATATCGGACCTTGAAAACCTTCATTTGTTGCTTTAGTTCAAAATAGTATCTCTGTAGTACTGCACTTATCATACTCATCGTTTTATAATTAGTTAATATTTAATAAATATATAAAATACAAATAAATTGTCTCTATAGGTTAAGAATCTCTTTAGCTCGAACGAAGTGTTTATTCTGAAGGCTCTCGCCGCTGAATGTTTTTGCCGTCACGAACACTGAAGATTTACTGGGTTCGCACGGAAACATAGTTTTATCTACTCTCCTATCTTCGTGCTTTGACAACACAGTTTAACAGCAGTAAATAATTTTAGCGCGGGGTAATAGGATAGATACAATTACTTATTTTAAACAACGTAGAGAAATCACACCACAAAACCGGAAAAGTAATTCGTCGAAAAAAGTTGGGCTGGATTTGCTAGTCAGTAATCTCACTTTTGGGCGTCTTGGAAATACATCTCATGGCTGTGAAAATAATTATTAGAGATAAAAAGAATCTTTATAAATTAAAATAGTACCGCAGGCGTTCAGTTTAAAACTGAACTAATGATTACCTACTTTTTGTTGAAAATAATCTCACAACGCGCCGTCGATGATTTGGTTTTATGCAGGCGGTAAATATAAAAATCAATCTTCTAGATTCCCCCGCTATATTGCCATACTTACTCGAACAATAGATGCGCTGTTTATAAACAAAGGCTGCGGGCTCGCGTATTCGCAGAGCAGGCGGGTAGCCTAGCACTTTGATACAGAGAAAGAGCTATTTACGGAGGGATAGAGATAAGGGCCTTTTCGCGCGAATATGCCCTTTTACGCTGAATGCACATTTACAGAGAATATTTTTCTCGACCCTTGCCACTCGCTACATTTCTTATACAGATTGCGATGATTGACTGAATGTGTGTTCTGCGGGAAAGAAGATCGCGAGGGCCTCATTCATAAGTAGTGGATTTGTTTCCCGAGTAATTACGGTAACCCCGAAGCATGCAATATACGGAGTGTTTCAGAGAAATATTGCGTCAACATGTTACTTCTGATAATTGAAGATGTTTCACGGCAGTAACCCCTTGCTACTACTATAAATAAGGAAGTGAAATGTTATAAATGTATAGACAGCAGGAGGCTGGTCCATCATCGGTGGCGTCTGGCGTGTCCAGTGTAGATGAATCAATCGGGGCAGTGCAGTACTCGCTGACCTTGGGTCTTTATAAGGTGCAAGTGACAGTACTGAGTCCTCGACCACACCCCGGTGCAATACTCACCATCATTTTTGTGTTTAATGTGGAGCGGAAGTAATGCACGATCGTCACGATTAAAAAAATTGCAACTATCCGAGCTCTAGGCACGGTGTGAGGAAGCTCAGTCGACAGCAATTTTCTCCGTCGCAGACTGTCTGAACATTGCTGGAGGATGGAACGCGGAGCGCAAATTCGTCTGTTTCTTGAGCACGGGTTGCGATGATGTCAGAACGCCCAGCTCTTATTGGCTGATAGAAACAAAATAGTGGGTAGACCTCAAGGCATCTAGCATTGAGGTCTACCCACTGTCCTTCCAATCAGAGCCAATCAGAGCTCGCCGTCGCTCTGACGTCACGCACAACTCTTGCGCAAGAAGCAGACGACTTGCTCTCCGCATACCCTTTTTTGTCATTTCTGATAAAGTGTCGGATAACTGACAAGAATGTTTTTAAGCACTAAGAAAATTGTCTGAAGTGTTATTATATTGAAGTAAAGCGCACTGATTGAGTGGCTTTAGGTCGAGCGCTCCAGGTTTTTATAGTGTGAATCTGACAGCCACGAAACAGTAGCCCCACCGACTTCCTGTAAGTCCGTGCGAGGCTCACTTGTGCACGTTGGTACGCATGTGTTACTTGCTTTTTTTTCCCACAGTGGCAGTAAGATGCACCTTGCATCTGTCCAGTTTGTGGGAAAGCGACACAATTTTGCTCTTCATATCCGTCCCCGAATCGTAACAGCACATATAATTCATCTTCATTGTTTCGTTAGTATCGGAGCACAGTCATCATTGCCTCTGACATCCGTCGAAAACTTTCTAATGCACCGTATAATTGACCCCTTTTGACATCAGGTGGATTTCCGGAACATTCACTGCTAACGCTTGTGGGGGTTTTACGTACCTTTACGCCCGGGGACCGGCGCTCAAAGGGGGAACCTGATGTCCGTCCCACCGCGCTGCCGACGGCTACCAGCGAGCGCGGTCTCCGCGCCGGGTTTGCCAACGCTATGCCAGCAACGATGATTCCGGTATCCAACGGCATTTGTCGGAAAACAGCTGTCCCCAACAAGACACTGCGTTCAAGCGAGCCGTGGACACAGGGTGTCCGCAGCGCCCGCTGGCCTGAGAACCGAAGAGGATCGCGAGCGGAGTCATCGCCGGTGGGCTGAGCTCACGCCGCTACTGGTCGTCGCAGGAGTTCGGACCAGCGCTCTCCGCAGGCGGACGTCCACTCGGAGAAGGGGGCGCCGACCGCTAGAGCCAGGGGAAACGCTAGCGTTGAGTCATCGTCGGTCGGACCAGCTCGTACGCCGCGACTGCACCCGTCGCGCGGAGTTCACTCCAGAACTCCTCGACCAGAGGGCAGTGCATTCGGAGGAGGAAGGCCCGACTGTTCCGCGCGGTCTCACTGGTCCCCCGAAATCGGGAGACGCGCGGGGAGTGCGAGAGACTGGAACAGCATGGTGGCTTACTCGCTCTGAATCGATACCGAACGTGAACGCTCGAAGCCAGACGACGCCGGCCGGAACGTCCGCGGCTTACGCCTTCTCGGGGAGAGAAACCAGTGGCTCCCACACGCTATTGGCGACGTGAGCGATCGAAAGCGTCGCTGTGGTCGGCCCACCACAATTGGCCGAATGCTGACTATGACGTCAGCAAAGGATGTCTCATCGGCGGATATAAGAGGAAGGTAAGAACTTCAATTTCGACGGTGTTGGCAGTGTTGCTTTGAGAGCGCTATGATTTCAGGCTTCCACCATACCCACTGAACTTGTTGTTCGCAAGGTAATGACGTCACGAAAGGTAACCGAACGAGGGCGCCACCGAAACATCTCACCGCTAATAGGGGGTATTCACAGGACGCCATCTCTGAGTACACTGTTCACTCGGCATGCTCAGAACAAGCTCACAGTTATAGGATCTCAAGACCGGCAATCATGATGGTGCGGAAGGCACGTTGCAAAAGCTCCGAGGAACCTTGCTGTCAGCGTGCACGCGCTGAGCAGCTACCACCGTGGCAGCTACGCCCGCAGCCATTCGCCTCGAGAATTGATCGGCATGGCTCATGCGGTGAAAGGCAGAACTACGCTTTGTTTTACACTTACTTGGAGCAATACGAATGCTACGGACGCGAGGCCGAAGCCATGGGAGGCGCGAATGCAGCGCTCGCTCACTGGAATCAAGTGCTAGGAGCTGGTGCTCTGTACCCTCGCCATTTCTCTGTGTCGTTAGTGTGGATGCTTTGTCTCTACGAGCATTGTGGACAGATGGAATCAACACGCGTGCCTCATAGAGAACTATTGATATACAAAATCACGCTTCCCCTAAATTTAATCTGGGTTTCGAGGGGAATAACCACCAGTGATTACCCCCTATGAACCCGGTACAGTGGCGTGGAAGCGAATATTGCACACATTATAAACTCGTGATCGTAGCTCGAAGTTGTCTTTTCAACACGAAACGTGTGGACTTCAAGGTCACCTACTGCGCACTGGCAATCTCAGGCACCATGCGCAAGAGTGAAATTTTAAGCTCTATCAGAAGAGGCGGTACAATATGCAGACAAATGTAAAGCGTCCTCAAAGTGCAACCCGAATAAATTCACAAAAGTCCCCTGCTCAGCTGCTACATGCTTCAACTTCATGGCGTGTGATTTCGTGGCCAATACGTGACGGAGAAAGAGAGTTCACTACTGTTGGCATCAATTCGAGTGTGCACCGAGACGTGGCACAACCTGGAGTTTTAAAACGTGAAACAAGGCAATGCATCTTAGAAACACCTCTTTAGAATTCTAATCCTTCTTTCCTGCTCTCGTTATTGCAATTCCCGTCGCGTACGAACTTCTCTCTGTTTCATTATACTGTAGTGGCGCACGAGCATTTTAGAAAATTGTTTTTCGGTGGATATTAGTCAAACGGTAAGAGAATCTTTGTCTTCGGTCGCCTAATGCAAGCGCGGAAAGCATGTGAGGCCTTTTTCTTAGGGAGCCGATGAAAAATTCATCCCGTGAAAAACAACTCACAAAAGTGTGTCTCTCATTCTCTCGAGAGCTCTTGACCTTCGATCGTTCTGAGAACCTGTTTCATAATTCCTTTCGCCAGTGGTCAACTAACTTCATCCGTTTCCCAAATTAGGCTCGTGGTTTTTCCGCACAAACAATGATCCATGTATATGTAGAGCCTTTCGTCTGCGAATATAAATGAAGACACTGGCCTCCGACCATTTAAATAATTGAAACAATTTCATTTCATAAAACAAAAATGCGGATGGCTTCACAGATGGTAGCCCAGCTATAGTCGTATTCACCTCAGGAACCATAGTAGAAAAATCCGGCTTTCGCGGAGCATTACTAATTCACTCCTTTATGTGAAGAATTAAAATATATATATATGGGTAAAGTTTATATTGGTTTGCCGATTTTATCAAAGCATATACGTTTTAAACAGACAGAGCATTGTTGCTACCTCCGAACAAACGAAATATTCTAAGAAATATTTCGTGTAGTGCATGAATCATGCGTAAAACTTACTTTTTTCTTGAAGTAACAACGAGTATAGGAGGCGACGTTACATCCAGAGAAGACAAAAATATGAGATGTATTCTTTACGCAACAGACAATTTAATTTTTCACAAATCAGCTGACCGAGGAAAGTTTGACAGGTCAGCACAGGTGAGCTCACTGCCTCGGCAAGCTCCGCGTGTGCCCACGGGGGTCTAATGATTGACATTTCCTAGTTGAATCAGTGGGAACCTCAGGCGAATCCTACATTCTGCCAAGCTGCCTAGGAGAAACTTTTTCTAATGCAAAACTTTTCCTTCTACCTATTTTCCGTCAACAAATAAGCTTTCCACGAATTGATCGGCTAGCCTGTCCATTATTGCTGGTGTCTCTCGCCCTTTCTCTGAGGATGGGGACACCCTCTGCTTCCGCACTACCGCGGACGCTAAAGAAAACATAGAAAGGCTCTTCAAGCCACACAAACCAAAGTTCCGCGATTACTCCAACAGGCGCAAGGGCGCGCGTAATTTGCAAAGAAACAAAAACAACACAGAATGAACATATGTAAGACGATTGGCTTCTCATTATTCTAGAAACGGCACGTGTAAATTAAAGTATCATGATCGTCGCTTAATTACCTGTATTTGATGTCTCCGTGCTATTACATGTTTTCATGGCCTTACTGGGCAGCTTTATGCTTACGCTGGCTAGACGCCAACAAAATGTGGATACGTAGCAAAGAGTTGGTTCGTTGGAAGGAAATCTGTTGGGCAGCAGGCCGGGAATTCTTGCACAGTGAGGAAGACGAAACGACCGAGTACATAATTCTTATCTCAGAAAACTTCAGTCAGTTAAAGTTGAAGTTGTGTTTCGACAGAGTTAAAAAAGAGAGTTCTACAGAAGGTTGTAATTATTAAACGATGAAAACAGGTTATCTGAAAAAATATACTAGTGAACAACTTGCTGTGATTATGCCGTGAAAGACATGGAAGCGCCTGCTTGCGCATTTCTGTGGCATTGAAAAGGCCACAGAATAAATTGTTCGCATCTATGGCTCAATTTAGGAAACAAAACAGTTTTGTTATTCTTTTTTTTTGCAGTTTCTGGCGCAAAGGGATTATGCAGAGGGTTGCGAAGGCGCTTTTATGCCACAAATTTGAAATTTAAAGGGTCAACAGTGAAGATGAATATTTTGCATTCGGTATGAGGTTACGTCACTAAAATGAAGTGTGCGTGGAAGTTTCAATAGCGTGAAGTTAGCCATTGAAAGGAACAACTTGTCTCTCCACTGTAGATAAAACATTTGATCAGTGCGACCGCTAATGATTAACGTGCATAACGCAGTACTAGAAGTTACACGATCCAACGCCCGATACGATATTCAGATACGAAAGTGAAGGAGCTGGTATCGATCCCAGGGTATACCTGGAGCGCGAGCTTCGTTTTCTTCTGCTTAGATTACGTAACTTAGGGGCTTATAAATTCTCTTCGTGCGGAGCAAGCTGGGATAGAATGTTAGGGCTGACGTCGTATGCATTGCGGTCTTTTAAATCGGTCAGTAACAATGTCTGCTTGGTTCATAAATCCGTAAAGAGAGTGGGTATCGAGAGAATCTGAGGGCCGTACTTAACATAAAAAAAGGAAAATCAAAGCGTTGCAAGAATTCTTTTGGAGTAACTGATCGACTTTTTCTAATGAAGAGCGAAGTGACACTGCAAAAGAGAAAAGAAAAATTCTAAACGACCACACAAAGTGCGCTTCGATCAAAGCGGTAGCTGCTACATTGTGGAAAGGCATGTTGAAGGAGATTTGCCTTCAGCCAGTGTGTTGCACAATGTTTGTAATGAGTTCTTTGCTTTCAGTGGAATTAATGTGGGAGACGTGTGTGAGGAGATGTGTGCTTTGGTGGAACGATTGTACGAGATGTTGCATGCGTTAAAAAACGACACATAGACGCGCTTCTTTTTTTTTTTTTTGGCTGAAACGTTGTTTGCTTGTTTTTTTTGAGGAGGGCGCCCGTGATCCCGCCGGCGATGGAAGAAGCGAAAGTTTGTACGCGAGTTGTTCTGTAGAGGCGCGCAGAGCACACGAAAATGGAACATCGGATGCGGCAGTGAGGAGGCGAGGAGAGCATTCTCCCCCTATCACGTGGTTTTTTCGGAACAGCGGCGGTCTACAGGGGGGAAAATGGTGGAGGGGGGGGGGGGAGGGAGCGAGAGCCTTGCCGTGTGTGAGGAACGAAGGAGAGAGGGAAAGCAGTGCCTCAGCTCTAGAGTGGGGTTTTGCGTCCGTACATGAGCATTTTTTGCTAAGAAAAACACTAACAACTACCGCTGAAAAAAAAAATTTTTTTTTCACACGAGCTTAAGGGGCAGTGGGTCCTCCGCAGATTCTTTTATTTTAGTCCTTTGTCTCTCCTTTCTTCGTGCTAACATTCTTCAATCCTCAAGCCATCCACACAAAAAAAAAGTAACATACAAGTGAATACGCTAGGCAGAAAAACACCATTCAAAGTATGCGACAATAAATAAACCTATAAATATTACACTATCAGTGCCCAAGGTAGAATAAATAACAACTATTAGTGAAAGAACCGTTGTGTAGTAGCGCCCCTTCATGAACCGGGGAAAAAAGCGACGTTACTCTGCAATCATACGAGAAACAAAAAGATGCAGTGAGAGCGACAGAAAGAAACTGTACTTCCCTAGTCACCCTGTAACTGAAGCTGATTCGTGCATAGATTTTTCTTAACGACTTCCGATCCTACCTCTCACTGGAGACAAAATAAGGTCATGGATATATATATCCTGAACAACGTCATTATCCTGTACAATGTCAACTCTGGTCATAAAGCAGGGAAAAACGTATAAACGCATGGTGCCGTTCACCTTCCTCGGTAAAACCTACGGTAGCAGCCTCGGTGGCCTTGTTGTAACCCTTTGTTGGCATTAAAATAGCGTTGCATGAGCTGTCTATTGAGTCCGCAACCGCAACAAGGATCATCTTCCAGCTGCCCTTCAGAACGGGCGCCTCCGGAGACGCGGACTTTCCTTGTTGTTATGGCAAGCCGACCACGTCCGCTTTCACAACTTTCGAAAAACGTGTGTAATGTTACGTTTATACCGCAAACACCTTCCTTGCAACGATGTTTTTTTGTTTGTTTTTATATGTTCGGGCAACGGTTTTGTTTTAAACTTTGATCACTTCCCGCTTTCGGAATTGGTGAGCGGCGTTTGTCAAATTCCGACTCGTTTGAACATTTTGCTTCACAGCTAGAAGACAACGATGATGAGATGCGAGTGCAAACATGGCAGGAGTCATGACCCTTCTCCAATCCAAACCATTGCCCAGGCGCCTGAACAGAAAAAAACACACACACTCACACAAACAAACACACCCTTTTTTTTAAATGGCGTAGCAAAAAAAAACCAAAAGTAAAAACAAAAATGACACTTTTTCTTTTGCTTTTTTTTTTTTGTCATAAACGGGAATTTATTTGTTCTGCGTTTGAAACGCACATTGGCAAGTTCCAAAGGGTGGTGCATTTTTTGATGCCTGCGAAAATAATAGGCTGTCCGTTTTAGCATTATTTTTCATGGGCTCGGTACTAGGTGAATGTCACGAAGTATGGGACTGGGAATATTTTGCGTGAACAAAATTTCGCGATTGGGAGTAATATTCTACGTATTCTGTATACATGGGGTGATGTGTTCGTGTAATAAATTTTTGGAGATGTATACCTTTTACGTTACAAAGGTTGCGAAAATTCGGTCCTTGCCAAAATTAAGCCATTTACAATGTTCGTTCGGCATTCAGAATACCGCTCCGTGCGCTTGGTTTTAAGCACGATTCAAAATTAAAGCTTCTAGCTGATATCATCGTATAAAGAGTATGTAACTCTAAACATTACAATGACGAAGGCTAACGTTTGGCATAAAAAAGAAATAACAAAGACAATATAACATTTTAACGGCCAAAAGTGAACGCTCAAGCAAGGTGGTGTAAATTGAACACAATTGCGAAAAACCCCGAAAATGAGGGGGAAAAAAAGAACAGCACAAAGCCAAGTCCGAATTTCGTCGAGACTTCGTGTTTTTGCTATCCTTTCTTTAGCTTTAGTCTGGAGGTTCTTTGTAATTACTCTTCGATATCTTTCAATCGTTTGGCGGGGGCTCCTGTTTGGTCAGTGGGGACAGGAGCCTCCAGCCGAAAAGCTTCCGCAGCGCCGATGTCCAATACATGCCTCGCGCTGGCCTCCTCTGGGTGACGTAGGAATTCCAGCACTACGGCCTTGTTTTGTATACAGGTTGTTATATCGAGCACTAGCCGGGCGTAAAAAAATCTATAAATAGGCCAATGAAATGGAGTGCAATGAAACTTTTCACAAAGATGTATTTGTGTTACCTGACGACTGGGAAGCTAGAACAATATGTCGCGGTGTTTCATTATGCTTTAAACGTATTTACTGCAAGAGGATGTCTATATTTCTTCGAGTCACTGTGACAAACAAGTCGTTAGAGATACTGTCCATGCCAAACATAGAAAAAGTTTTGGCACGCAGCTGTTTTGTAGACGACTGCTCAGTATGCTGATCTCGGTTGGGTGTCCCGCGAGGGGACGGTTGCTGGAACGTGAAATAATCCAACAAGCAGCCGAATCAGTTGTTATTTCTTCTTTGGGTTGAGATATTTTGTGACAAATCTAATGAAACGGTAATGTTGCGTGCATACGAAAAACCATAGTGAAGCAGCGCCGCTTCACCCTTTGTCGCGATTACCTCAATCTGTGGGAATGAAGTACGACTTCGAAAGTTCTCCAGTCATTGCGGCATTCCCCGTTCGGGAACGAACCCGGAGCTACAACGTTTGTTTGCTTCTTCCAGCTCAGTCAACCGTGCTGACTTTGTCAGGTGGGCCCAAATAGAACAAACCGTATCTTCTCGGAAACGAACTATTGTGCGACGCGTTGCCCCCTGTGACGAATCATCCTATGACCAGTGTTCCGCTATGTTACCAGTAGTTCTTTGACGAATCGTCACGTGACGAATGGACCGTATACCGGATCAAATAAACAACCACGCAGGCGCAGGCAACTTGCCTGCTGCTGTGGTTAACTTTACAGTATGCTCCTGGGCGTCCAGCTCGAGACAACCGAGACAACTTTGATGGTGTGTCATATCTGAGACCAGCTTATCTTAAGGCTCATTCTCGTGTCTTTTGTGTTTGACCTAGCAACATGGGCACCTTTTTACCTTGTTGTTTTGTGGACTCTTCAGGTAGAAAAAGAAGGGCCCGAAAGCATTTGTTCAATTCAGGGTTGTTGCGTAGTTTTTTGTGTTGTAGGTATGGTCTTTTCTGTCCGTGTCCTTGAAAACAAAATGTTCTGCGGTTTGGTGGCGTTTTGGTTGTGTGTATATATGTAAGGAGGTTGATTAAATAAACGCAGTAAATAACTTTGAGGCGTTTTTTGTTTCTATTTCTTCTTTCTACCACTGGAAACTTTTCCCCTCTGCTCCAGTCTCGACTAATATGACTATGATAAGCTTCCGCCAGCTCGCCTGCACACTAACTTTATTTTGGCTACGCATTTATTGTCATTAAAATATAGGGTAAAATAACGATGCAAACTTGTATGTATGTGGAGTAAAAAACTTTCAGCCTTTTTTACTCTTGTGAAGATGGAAGACCAGCGAAGCTGTACTATGGTGGGATTGAAGTATTTATAAAAACTGTTCAGCCGGCGCGGCGTCCTGTCGTCGCCGGACCTCGCGCTTGCGCTTGGCTTTCGTGGCACGATCGTCGTCCGTGGCGTTGGCCCGCCAGCGCCAGTTACATCGCCGCTTCTGTTCTCGGCGGCGTTCCAGGCGAGCGATCTGCTCTTCTTTCGCAAGGGATTCGGAACCACTTGACGCAGTGGAACTCGAGGCGATAGCGGATCCGCGGCGTTGGCGCGGCCATTCGCGCTGCTGCGCACGTCGCCGCTCCTTGCGCTCCCGCTCTCTCTTCCTCCGAACGAACGGCACGCGGCCGACCCATCGTGAGTCCAAAGAGCAACTGATAAGAGCGCTACGGCGATCTCGACGTCATGGGACACAGGACACACACGATTGGTAGGCGAGACGATGACGTAGGGTGACGGCGAACTGGCTCGAGTTTTGTGTCGACAGGCCGCTTGTCCGCGGACACGATAGTGGGGGTACTAGCCCTTAACAGCTTCTCCGTAAAAATTGAACCCAATACGTTGTTTGTTGATTTTATGTTATTTGTACCAGCTTTATGTATTCGATCTACGCACCACAAATGGGTTTGAAAGAAACGGACAAACTACATTTTCGGAATAGCCAGGATTTCCTCTCCCCAACATATTGTGTACTATTTCTAAATTCAATGTAGGTATTGAGAAAACGCTGAAGCAAATGAAGGATATGCCAAAACCACGGGATCCGGTCAACTCGTCGAAAGCCAATTCGTCGAAGGCTGACTTGTCGAGTATGCCAACTCCTCATAGCTCAATATTTAGAAAGGACCCACTCGTCGAAAAGGTCAACTCGTCGAAGCGCAGGTTGTCAAAACAGTCTAAGAGGGTAGAGATTGTTTAATGTTTTTATATTGTTCATTTTCTCTTTATATTTCTGGCCCTTAAATTTTTGATTCATTGTACTTTATATAGTGTTTGTCAGAGCATGGTCCCCTACCTAAGGTAGAAAAATCGGTGAAAAGGGTCAGCAAAACATAAGTTGAGTCTTGGAGAATTCAAAGGTTCAGCTTACATGGGTCGCAGGTAGCTCCTCCGCCAATACCTAACATAATCAAATATCGATCGTGTTTAATTCAACCTGCTGGCCATAAAGTTTGTAAACACATACAGATGTGAGCTAGAACATACGCTGCTCTACAAGGGCCAATCTTATTGTCGTAATAATATCTTCGAATTGTGGATTGACTGGTTTTGTAGAATGTGGGAGATCTGCAAAGCCAGACACTGAAATAACAGCGCGACGAGAGAAATATGTATTTGACCGGTATAGCACATGAATTCTGGACAACATGTAGAACGGCGGGCTTGAAGAAAGAAACGACATGGAAGGGATATTTAGTCGCACGGCAACTTAAAGATACTTCAGCTCATCGCCTAAAATTTTAAATTTTGATAAGAAGGCAACAAAAACGTATAAATATATGAAAATTATATAATTTTATTTTTTGTACTTCTTAATTTGATTTGTCTTATCGTCATGCAGAAAAAAATATATTCTATAAGAATATTTTTGTAGAATATATTTAATGATATGGACTCTTTAGGAAACAGCTCTAGGGTAAGATTTTTTGTTACCTATATGGTATAGGTAATAAAAATACTTCAGCCTAGTGCTGTTGTCATCATTGTGCTGCTAGTGAACGACTATACTTGCCTCTAGTTGAGGCACAGATTCAGCACGCGTCCGCACAGCCGGCAATCCACAACATAAACCTAAAAATAGAACACTTCGTACGCAAAAAGGCGGAAGATTATTATGTGTTTGTGTACGAAGATAAAAGCTAAATACATGTTAAAAAGTGGCGACGAGAAGGCTTATTCGACGAAGAGCCCTTCGACGAGTTGTCCTTTGACGGGTTGGCTTTCGAGCAGCTGGCCTAGACCCCAAAACAACCATTCAAATTTCTTTGTGCTTTCTGGTGTGGTGACGTCACATGCTGTAACACCTGCAAATCAAGCAAGCAGTTAAAAAAGAACAAAAAACAAAAAGCATTCGCAATATGTTGCGCATTGTTTTCATTCTGCTGGTGTGAGCTTCCCCAGCATTCATTCCACACCATCAAACGCCTTGTAACCCGGTATCAATCAACTGTATAACTCAGGGCTGTCTTTGTGTGAACTATGTTAAGCGAAATAGGCCTATTATACTTTTTTTTTATTTACGTAAACTCGCATATAAGCGTTTAAATGTTTATTGTGCCTCCTCGCGTGATATGGTGATAAGAACCGCCATGAGGCGAGAGTTGCTTTCTATAGTAAATAGAATTATCGATTTAGGTTACGGGAAAGCGCACAGTAAAGTAGCTTTTTTCTTTTATCTTATCTGCCTTTTGTTGTTTGGGTCGTGTACAAACAACGAATTGAGAGCAGAGAACGTCCGACGCTACTTTTACGTTGTTTGGCATCTTGAGAATTAATTATATTTAATAAACCTCCATAAAAGCGTGTCTTGCGAAAGACTTGAAAAGTAAGTCTGCTTCGATTGTCACGTGATGACTTCTTTTGGGTATTGATGTTTTTCATCGTCGAGTCGCTTTTTGTAGTATTGAATTGTTTTCCCCTCTATGAATTACCGAAAACAAAACTTTAAGATTGACTTACAAGTGTCGAAGTATGCGTCTTAGTCAAAAAAAAAAAAAATACAGGCGCCGTCTAGCAAGCAAAAGTACGAAATATTCAACGATGAAGTCCGGAATACACTGCTTCTCTGACATCATGTTTCATTCCACCTCGCCATGTTTTCCGCACGAGACGAAGAACGCGAACGGGAGGGAAAAACTCATTGCCACACATATTTAATATATCTACGTCTCTGTGTCAATGCCTTCTTGCGAGATGTCGCGCCAATTCAAGGCTTCACGGGCAATCCCCGCGCTTCCTTCGACGTCACTCCGCCCAGCCGCTCCCGTCAAGCGCGCCCACGTCACGGCAATCAGCAACCGCACAGACACGCGCACGCACACATAAATAACTAAAATCGGACCCCGGCTACTTCCTCATTCCGCATGGCTTGCTCTATTCCACTCCACGGTCGCGTCATTTATATTGTCAATATTTCATCCGCTGTCTCGAGCGCACGGAAAGAGACTCATCATCCCGTTCTGCGATGAGCATCTTCTCCTACCTGCCGTTACCACTGCTCGCCTCTTGCGTACCCCAAATTTTGCGCAAAACCAACCAAGCCATCGTTAAAAACGCGTCGACTACCGTCCTCCCCCCCCCCCCCTTCCTTTCCGCTTCTAGGCAGTAATCCTATTGTCTCGTCGATTCGACCTTGCCCTTGCCTCGGTCGTCGTCGTATTCAATGCGACAGAAAGTCGTCGTCGAATCGCTCGTTGCGCACACACTCTCGCCGGTTTCACGTGGAGGCGGAGGGAAAGGCGAGGTAAGGAGGGACGGAGGCTTTTCGGAGGAGACACGTCACGTGCGAAGGGGAATATGGAGGCGGAGGGGAGAGAGAGGCGAGGGAAGTACGACAGTGCATCCCCGCTTTTATTTTCTTGGTTCTTTTTATCATCTGTCCTTCCGGAATGTGGTGTTGAGCAAAGCGCCGCCGAAGCTTATAGGCAAAAACTTTGTCGCCCAGGCTCGTGAGTCGGAGACTGAGCGTTGCCGCGGCTGCTGCTCCCTGCGCCAAGATCCCAAAGAACCATGGTGGTACAATACTTCGTCGCGGCCGACTACTGCGTCCTCGTGGTCGTGCTCGGAATTTCGTCGGCCATCGGGGTCTTCTTCGCCTGGAAGGACCGCCGGAGCACCAACAATAAGGAGTTTCTCATCGGGAATCGGAAGCTGCAGGTAAGTGGCTATTGATGCTTCTCGCTTGTAATTTCAAATGTCCGAAGGTCCCGGATTTTTCGTTGCTCCCCCAATTCCAATTCGAAATTTTTGTAACACGTGGTTTTACGGAGAGGCGGAGGAGTGAAAAAACGAACACTGATTTTACAAGTAACATCGTAAGGTCAGTGTCGTACAACAACCGCCGGTATTTTTGAATGCACATACGAGAAATGAGTGTGTCAAGTAAATTATTAACTTCTTTACTTAATTTCTGTCTTCTACGGCAGTCATAGTAAAAACGACTTTAGGTTGAGGAACGTTATACAGGTCAACTCTGAAACAAATACCTTTCCAGGTATAAAATGTGACAGCTGTTTCGATATGTGCTTTATTATCTGTATGTTTTTCTTTGTATCTTAACACTTTCCATTACAATCTGAAAATTCAAATGCAGGTAATTCAGAAAACTCAGCTGATAGCTATTACAGACCGAGCAGTGACATGGTGGTGGTCAGATGCCCTCCTGGCAATCGCGCGTAGATTATTCTATCGTGTAAAAAAATGTAGCAGTCCACTGTGCAATGAGAGCAGTCTAGCTGCGCGACCTCGCTTCCTCGTCAAGCGAGGGAAAAACGCACCAAAAGAATTAATATGCAGAAGGACAGATGCCGAAACCCTTTCAGAGAAGAGGTCTTTCTCCACGAGAAAACTTCAGTGAACCACAATATGAAAGGCATAGAATCGATCGCATGCCTTGGATGTCTTCCAAAGTCGCATTCGTCGCACATGCGCTTGTTCAAAACCAAGAATTTTGTAGAGGAACGCTCCGCGGCTGTGTATTTGATCAAGCGGTGCTTCATGTCTACGTACGAGCGAAGGCGATGCTACAAGGACGTATTTAGTTCCCGTTGGCGCGTGCATGCCAAGCCTCCTTCAAGCTTCGCGCTCGCTCTTACAGCTTCTCCTTCGCTTGCACTTATGGTGAAACGGACTGTAAAGCTACACCGAGCTCCATTCGCAGCTTTTTGTTTTTGTCTCCAGGTGCTGAGGTGTTAGAGCGGCCAAGAGTGAATAGTAGTGCTTACGTTTGGTATAACGCTCTTCGTAGAGAAAATTGAGTAAAGCCGTTTGTTCCTGACCATACCAAGAATAGAACGAAATCTTGCTGTCGAATCATAAAGTTGCCTATTTATATTTATTAGTGTCTAATTACAAATTATGATAACGAACCTTTGCTAGAGTGCCCTTTACTATATTGAACTGTGCGCCAATTTTCATCGGCAACATAATATTAATCAAACTTTTATTGAGGCATTTTCTTGCTGACGAAAGCTCCGCCCCTCCCTCATTTGTTCCCTCTAAACAACAATAGAAGCAAAAAAGAAAGGTTCGAAACACCTATTTTTTACAAACAAACGAGTGAATGTTACATTACGTTTTTCAAACTATTTTTTACTTAAAAATAGGTCGAATAAATTGCTGCGTAGGCAGAGAAACTAACAATGGGACTGTTGGTCGAAGATGCGTTTATCGTTTTACGATCCTATCAACGAATGTTGTCAAATTCAAGTAGTTGATGAAAAAAATTGCTTCCGTCTTTGTAGTTGGTGAATCTACAGTGATCTTTTGTTTATCTACACCTACATCTACACACGACATGAGAAAGAATAAAGCAGTCGGGGCATAATTTTATTGAACAGAGTAATTATTTCTGTTCACTCAAAAGGTGAGGAGTCTATGATATGATCTAAAATTGTTCTATTTTAGTCATTTTTTTATATTCTGTAGTTTAGTATTGGTAAAATCTCATCCCGTTCTCCCAAATGGTTTTTGATGCTATATAAGTTCATGCAATTTTCATACACGTGCGCGCGTTTAAGCCAACAACACTGAACGCAATCTTCATTCGTTAAGAGCCGGTTTGTTTATACTTTCTGGCGGAGATTCTAAAAGCGCTTAAAATCGCAAGATTGAGCAGTTTTATCAATGTTATATTAGCGTCTTCTGACTTCTCCTTCAATATAGATGTTCCCCGTCATGCACGTCGAACGCCGCTCCTTCACCCGACTGTGTTTCTTTTTCTGGGACACGACTGCGCATATCGGGAGCGAGCAAAACCGCGCGGCTCCGTTTTCCGGAAGACAGCGGAGACACGCTCGCTGATCGATGCATGATACACGACCGCTCGAACGTCGATTACGTGCCTCGGTATGCAATGACCCGGGGTGGGCGAACACAGGTACCGGTAAGGCACGTAATCAAAGCGAGCGTGCGAACGGCAGCACGAATTACGCGAAGCGACACGAGGCACTTGCTCTGCTTTGGCTCTTCATCCCCGACAATTTTGGTGAGGCTCGCGTTAGTAGTAAAGGTGGACACGTATTCGTACACGTTTGGCGTAGGTTAATTCTACTGACGCGCATGCCTGCTGAAGAGACTAGGCATATAACATTTTGTAAACAGTACTCGTGAGATATAGTCAGCTTTATAGTACTATATAGTTGCGCAGCTTGCCATGCGCATAAGGCCCGATCAAGGCATTGCACTCGCGTCGTTGGTGCCACGTGAGCTGGATTCACATTTAACATAGCCCCCTCCCCCCCCACACACACACACAAACACACTTTCCCCCATATAGGAGGCTCCGGATTCACATGAGGCGACTTTGCTTGCGATTTCGCAATTGCAACGTTAATCGCGAAAAAAAAGATCGTGGTGGAACATCGTAACTGCGAAATCGTTAGCATGATCGCACCATGTGAATCGAGCTTGATATTTCGGCTGTGCGATAAAGATCCTATGGATCCTCAGATCTAATGCCAAACGAACGAAGGGCAGATGCCTTTCGTTCGTTTGGCTTTGGCACGAATTAAAATCCTTCCGTTTTCTTTTATAGTCATAAGGAACGCGCGTGTGCGTTCCTTGTGCTTGGACTTCCCTTATTTCGCTTCGCCACGCGCTGACAAATCAAACAACCTTTGATTGTTTCGCCAGCATACTTTGTTGCTGACGATCGGAACAAAGTCTACCCAACAAAATAGAGAGAGAAAAAATCTTTAGTCACCTCGAGTTTTCGCAAGGCTCGCAAAGATAACCTTTCTCTTTCTTTTTTCTTCTTCTAGAATCTAGTTATTTACGTACCTTTTTGTTAAAGCTGTCAAGCAACGCAAACATAAAATCTGAGATCATGATATGGCCTGGATCAATTAGATGTGACTGTATACTGACTCAGTTTGTTTTGTTGCTTTGTCACGAGATGGAGCGACGGGGTTGCTTTTTCACGGCATGCAGCTTATCAGAACATTACAAAAAATATTTTTCTGGTTATCCGACCTTCTTAGAAATCTAAAACGGTGTGCATTTAAGGGCTTTGTGAAGAGTTGACATAAATAATAATGTAACTTGCTTGATCCTTTTCTGTAGGAACGTTTAGGGAGTCAGTTATTTTTAGGAAAATAGAATTTATTTCAAAATATTGCGAACGTGCGCGGTTGCACGCGCTAGGTCAGACTGCCATAACCTTAATTCTTAAGATACAATTGAGACGTAACTGCCATGGGCTGAAGGTTCGACTAACTACAGCGGGTACACTAACGCTGCGATCCCACTTTGGACGGTCCGCTTAAATAGGATTCTTAAACTTTCGCGCTAGGATTTACTACACAGATGCCACAAGGTGGTGGAAGCTTTCACTAAAATTGTGGAAGGATTGGCTCACGTGAGAAAATCACGAAAAATAAGAAAATCTATATTTATCTTATACTTTGCAGGTATATTTAAATAATATGTTGTGGCGCAGGGCGGATTTTCCCCCGCTAAGTTTAGCGGAAAGAGTTTTCCCGCTAAATGGGAGGGAAGCGGGAGAAAAGGAGGGACATACCCTCCTCTTTGTACCTTCCCCTCCTCCTCCTCGAGAGCTGCGCTCTAATTCGGCGTTACAGGACATTGTAAACGTCTTTCTTTTTTTTTTTCCGTAGAGAAGAAATAAGCCATATTTTACGGAATAAATGAAGCTATGTCTTATTGATGTTTGAACCAAGATTTACCTAGTTTCCCGAGGTTTTATTTTAATTTTTGTCTCACCACGTTGTATTTGGGGTATGTTTTTTCTGTCGATGAACATACATACACTTGAACATTTAAGCCTCTGACGTTTATTTTTCTCGCGCATTTGATCTATCTCGCTACATTCAAAAACGGACGTTACACGCTCGGTAGCTTTCAAAAGGGTGGTGTTGTTGTTTATGAGTCAATACGAGTCCTAAATTATGCGGGTAAAGACCGTAATCGCGGGAAATCTTTGTAACAAGACTACTCGACTCGCGTATTTTTAGTGAACTATGATGCAAGGTTACAAACGACAGGAGCCTATCTTCAAACCATAGTGATGTCTGCTCTGGTCCCTCAGCAAGCCCATGCATGTAACCGGGTGTATGCGAAACCGTGAACGTGTTTGATATAACAAATCGCGTGCCGGTAAACTACAAAAAAAAAGGTACACGTTTGCATGTAATTAATGCAAAATAACACACGTCTTGGAATTTCAGCCTCGTCCTCAGCGATAATGTAAATTAACGTGGATCGGAGACGAAGCGTTCTTGTGTCGACACTTGCAACCTCTTGGAGCAGATTACGGTCACGACGTGGAATTCCGTCTTCGTGTTTCAGTTAATGCTTACGCGTCGCAAAACAAAATGTTCTATAATGTTCTAGAGATAAACTGTGATTTCTTTATTTTATTTCGTGCTAGAACATATCGTTATAAAAACACGCGCAGGATGAAATAAGATGGCACAGTAAACTACTTTATCAACGAATTCATTCTGTTTTTTTAATATCGGTTTTGATTCTGAGAGCCTTAGCGTTATCGTACGATAACTCCTGCATGATGCACTTAAAGTTTCTTGGGTAGCACTAATCATATTAAAATGAAGGGTAGTTGCAAAGAAGTTCAATTGCCAGTGCTTGCACATAACAAACTAGAAAGCAAAAAAGAAAGAACTAAGCTGTGTCTGTCAAACTATTAGAGAACCAGTGCGGTCGAGCAATCCAGGAATTAACTGAGACAATCCGCTTCAGGTATGGTGGAAACAAAATCTATGTGAACTGCGAAAACCGGTCGACCGATGTAGGAGCTTCACTTAGGAAGGGGAAAAACAACTCTACACTGGACGTACGGAACTTGAAAATATTTTTTAATGAAGGTAATGCTTTGAAGTTTGTGGTGTTTAGTCTACACTGCTCTCTTACAATGGACAAATCCAGTACATGTCAAAAAATTACAATACGTTTCTATGCTTTGTGATGATTTTTTGTGCAAAATATTTTCCCACCGTGTTATCCGGATTAGTCTTAAAAATACTTCAAAATCTTTATTAGAAATTAATTCTTGTGCACCGTTAATGTTCGCTTTGCAAAGTCGGTGGCATTATGTATAAGGTGAAATAAGTTGTGAATCGCTACGCAACACAAAGCAACAGCAGACACATGAATCAAGGGACGTGAACTCAACCGCGAACAACCACCACTTACAGCACTGATTTTCTTGTGTTCTCGACAATCCCAAGATATGATAAGTATAGGTAATATAAGGTCCATCAGTCATAAAGAAAGAGCATCACAAAAACCTCATCTTCGAAATATGCAGTCGTACTGCGAAAACATCATCTGATTTATGTAAGATGCGTGTCGTGCAGTCATCAGCATCCACGGGCGAAGGTTACGGCGCTTAATAAATACGTAGTCTTTCCTATAGTGGCCCCGCTTCAGTAACGACCCGACATTCCAGTTCTAGCAATCTGGGATAGCGCATCTATGAACAAACTATTGGGATATTGAAATTTACTACATGTCGTAAACGTTAATTTAACGTAAACAGCGTCAGCAGTAATTGCTGACGTATTCGGGAGGAAACTGCAGTTTTCCAAGGTGACAAAACATATTTTAGTTAATTTATTTAACACGAGCAATGCATAAGAAATTAGTTTTGACTGAGGTCCAATCAACACCTTGACAGTGTCTAGTAATTTCGGCGCACTGCTAAGGCAGCGTCTAAAAACGATGTAAAACCCCAAACTCTAAGAATGTACATGGCACAGCAGGTTCTACCCTTAAAGGCCCGTTCCCACTCTTGCAACCGAGTACGACCGAGAAAGACCAGACCGGTTTTTAAGCCTCTTACGACTTTTTAGGACCAGCTCCGCTGCAGCGCGTCCGGTCCTAAGAAGTCGCAAAAGGCTTAAAAACCGGTCTGGTCTCTCTCAGTCGTACTCGGTCGCAAGAGTGTGAACGGGTCTTTAGTTCTACCTGCATGGTAAATCCCAGCGCATCGAAAACTGTCGCTTCTGGTCCCGAGTTAATGAGGTGACCGATGCGATCGTTTTTTACTTATTTTATTTTTCAATAAACTTCATTTATTTATTTCTGCATCTGCTGGTACCAGCGGAAGTCAACAAGTCGTTTCATGATATCTTCAAGATCACATCGATCACAAGCAGAATGATATGTTAAAGCATGGAATGTTTTTTTAACAAAACCGCCAATCCCAAACTTTTGTCCGTCCTTCCATCCGTGCGTTCATTTCCCTCTAAATTTAGTGGGAAAACTGCATTGAAGTTTTGGTCACGCGACCTGACATTGCGTGACCTATATTTGGCGGGCAAATGTATGTCACAGGAACTGACGTCTCGTGACCAATACACAAATTCATTTTCTCGCTATATCTAGCGGGAAAATTGGATGTGACCTATACACCAACTCTAGAGATAAAAGCCGCTACCAATTTTTTTATATATGATTTAGGTTCATTTCTTTAGTTGTATCGTAATTTTCGGGTTTAAGTTTTACACACCTCATTAAAATCTTATTTTCTCTAGAAACTTTAAAACTGGTTTACATAATACAATTTGATTGTCTAGAATAAAGATAATGTCAAGAGGGCTTTTTAAGAGTGAGGTCGAATAAAATATATTTCAACAACTCCATTAATCTCTAAATAATATTTTTCTTGAAGGAACTAGGTAAAATGCAAACAATGGTTATCGCTGTTCGAGGCAAAAAAAAAAAAAGTTTCGAACGTAACTTTTTTTTTTTTACATGCGGTTTCTTCAATTTTATTTATTCTTTCTTAGAAGTGAAGGAAAAAAAATAAATATGTAAGCTGATTTACAGGAAATGAGAGAAAAGAAAAATAAGACAAAAAATAACGTATTTTATTATTGTTTTTGCCACAAATATTATAGCGGGTTGCAACACGTATTCGGTTACGCCATCCAAGCAGTGCCCGATTTCTTTTAAGTGAATGTTTCAATTTGTTTTACGAGTGCCCATCACGGAAGCTATTAAAATACTATTTGCCACGAGCGACTATATTGCCTAAATCAATTACTTCCTTTGGTGGAGTCCATCAGACAGATTAATAGCTTTTGTACAGCACACAAGTAACCACGTTGTTATGTTTTTCTTTGTATTTTTGTACTCCTAAACTCAACGTAATACTCGGAAGATGGCATGCGGGTGAAGGTTACGCATCATTGCCTTGGTTCTCCGGGCGTGAAACGTCCGAGAGGAAAATCCTGTTACATCTGTGTCTGTAAGAGTACGCAATTATCAGGAATTGTACGAGGAAAGATCATGCACGACAGATATTCACGAAGAGGAACTGTGACGAAGGTTTTCAGCGAACGGCTGCGAAGCGCCCAATGGCCCCTTTTATTTTCTCCGCCCTTTTTTTCTACTGGCACATAACAATCACGGCTCTGAGGCAAGGTCTTCGGCCTTGCACGACTGCAAGGACAAAATTATGCAAGCACCTTAGCAATTACTCTCCGACTCAAACGACTGCAATTTTTTTTTCTTTTTTTTTTAGTCGTTGTAAGCATTTGCGTTACAGAACCGATGATCTTTTGTCTGATCTGGCATTAGAATCCCATCACTCCTTAACCGGCTACAGTGCACGACGCAGCCAGACAGAATGTGCGTGATCGCCGCAGTTTTTCCCATTGGGCACGAGTCTCTGGGATGCTACCTTTAAAATAACTAGAGTGGCGCAATGTGCGTGTTGGTTGGCAATAAAATTAAGTGGCAAAATCGGAGTTCATTCGTGAACCTGAGGTAGGTATCTTGACGCATGTTAGAAAAGCACCCCCCACACAGCGTAAAACACAAGTGTTACCTCCATTTTTTTTTTCTCTGCCTCAAGTATTTTGTTTTGTATATACATGTATATATAATCAAATAAACATTTTCATACGTTAAAATGTCCTCACGTACGCCCCAAAATACAAGGTAAATGTATGTCAAAGTCAGAGCAAAGGTTTGGGTGCAAAATAGGCCGCGTTCTCTAGCAACGGCCTTTGAAACAAAGGTGCGCTGAAATGTTATCTGCTTTTCCTACGAAGAGTATATAGTACGCTCCTGTTTCGAGTGAGTCGTACCATCCAGTTTTAGATCGCCCACGTGTTCTTTTATCATGCATGTGCCAATTTTCTTCCCTCGGCCGTGTCACCCTTACCTCGTTCCGCTTGGTCTGTATACATTGTTCTGACCTGGGCTCAATTCTGCTTTTCTTTTTTTGAGACCCGAAGGTCACGGAATGCGAGCTGTGGTCACTGTATGAAAATAACGCTTTTGCCAACATTCATTCTGCGTGCTGCTAAATGGCTCACTTACTTTAAAATGCAAGCTATGGACATACAACAAGGAGCGCAGTGTTCCCTCTTTTTCTTAGACGAATATTTAGCCTTATTGTCAGGAGTGTTTTGGTTGCAGAGTTCCTTCTCTTTTGTTTATTAGCTCCCTCCCACCAAGCAACCTGATGTTACAAATATACATGAAACTCGGCTTGCTGGCTTCCACTATTAAATGAATAGACAAAAAAACGACTTCAGTGAATAATTAGTGAGATCCCACACTTTGTCTATGTGATCGTCAAGTGCGAACTGCTCATTAAATACAGCGAGCACGTTTTATTGAAGTTTATTTCACGTGGTGTACTATTTTGCAAGCCTTGCGTGCGTGAAACCGCATAGGCATACCATTATTAGCGTTAAAAAAGTGAGACGATGAGGACAATTTTGAAGCAAAGTACATTTCATAGTTAGTCTTGCAAAATATTTTATTACTATCAGCATATTTTATTATTAGCATGTAGTGTCACTGATGTAGCATATTGCTGGTATTTCTCAATGTAGTCAAATTTGGTGTAGATATACACTAGAAACAACAGAGTGTTGTTTTTAGTGTATAGTATTTTCTTTCGATGAGAAGGGAAAAAAGGGGGGGGAAGAATGCAAGTGAAATAGATTTTCCCCTTCCAGAAACAACTTGTTTGTTGATTTTCCTGCCAAAACTTTCGATTGATTACAGGAATGTTTCTCCACTAATATTTTGGGAACCCCTTCTGGATCAACAGAAGTAATGGAGAACCCCATTAATTGGGAGGGAGAAGAGGGTAATAAACGATTACAACAACAAAAGTGCAAATGAAGAAAACTCAATGCATGCAAACCAACTTTGAGGCTCTAAAACGGAGAATAATCAAAATTTCTCACTCAGCGCACAGGGTTAGATGTAGTTTTAGCTTTGTGGGTCAGCCAGCATCAATTAAAACGAAATGTTTTACTGTTCGGCTTCACTGACGGATTTCCGTTGAAGATTCTTTCCTGCTGCACTCCCGACGTTTTCTAAGGTTTCCAGTGGCGTTTGCTTCTCAACAGCCGTTTTCTTGAGATCCCGAAGCCATACGTCCAGCAGAGTCCTTTTCGTTGCCATATTATGGCCAAGTGAGGGGTTCGTCGTCCGATAAGCACGCCTCTGGAAATCGTACAGATGTGTATACACAAGGATTCAAAACTTCCGTGTGGAAATATTCGAGCGTTCCACCCACTCATACTTCGCGGTAACAGTGGTGATCCTTCGCGAGTGAAGTTTCCGTGGCGTATATACGCCCTAAGGCGCGGGCTACAGAAATCGGGAGGAGGCAAACTTAAGAGCGGACTAGAGTGACGCCGATACTTTTCAAGCTAACGCCTTAACACTACGAAGAAAGCAGCACTGTGCTTTGTATGTATAACTCGCTACCTCAGCATAAGAAAATAAATTAAAAAAAGGCACACACGCGTATGATTACAAAGAACGACTTGCTTGTCTCTCTCGCTTGTTTCAATACATTGTTTTGGTGAACCGCGTTTCCCCTCCCGCTAAGCCCTCCGCAACGAAGAAGCTGCTACTGCGCCTGCGCGCCGATGGTCCTGATTTTAGAGTTCCGGGTATCGTAGCGGGTTGCGGAGAGCGTTAAGGGACGGCGAAAACCATCTACGAAAACTCCAATGACTGCGGGCGCAGTAATATTTTTACTCCGTCAAGTCTAAGGTTACATGAACGAAGGCAGAGGGGAACAGTGTCAGAAGACGGGCGCATGTCTTTGTCCCGGCAACGGCAGCAGGAGCACACACTCAGAAACAAAATCAGTTATCGCCCTCACTGCCCCACAGAGAAGAGACGCCCAGGTGGCCAGCAATTGCAAAACGAAGACGAAAAGGTACTCCGCGACTCCGCCTCAAACATGAAGCAGCAAGGTGCCACGATTGAACTTAACTTCCGCTTTTGGACTGTGGTGCAATTATTTTTCTCCGATGTTGATGTCTTCAAACAGCGTGAAATAAGAAAGAGCTTAATGGTGCTCAAAAACGGTTTGTCGTTCGGCCGTCCTCGACACAAACTTTCTCATGATAGAGTTGATATCAAGTTTTGCTGCTCGCTCATTATTTACGTGTGGCAGCATCACATGAGTCATGTCGTTTTTGTGTACCGATGCAGGATGGAAGGGCGGCGTTCTTCCGTTCGTCCGAAATGAAAACGCGTTCCAGGAATGTATGTTCCTTCGAGTGCCGTTCCGCACATCAACACTGCTGTAAAATGAGCGGGAAAAATTGGTGCCTGCACGTAATGAAGTCAATTCTTTATCAAATATGTGTTTTAGCGGTGGATTCGTATAGTAGTGAAATTCAAGGGCGGTGTTTCGTTTCTGCAAAAGTTAGAGCAACATCCCTAATATTTGCAATGACGGCCGCCGCGGTCACTTGATTATAAGCATGTTTGCGTCGTCTGCTTTCAACCGAATGCTTGCCGCGTCTGTGGGAAGATGACGCCGCAAGCACGGGTCTAGGCTGTGTCCGTTGTCGGAAATGTCGAGGATGTTGCTTTTACCCTTCTTTTTTTAGAAGTTAACCATCTCGTGAAAGTGTAAATTAATTACGTCCCGGCGTCAATTCTTTTTTTATTTTTTTCAGCAAGCTTTTTGGTTTATAAAACACTATATAATTTCCCATAGAAATTACTGAAACTGCACCCTTTAGAAAGGTGGTGACGTTTTCCGGGAGTTTTAGCTTAATTCCAGTTAAGATGTCTTCCATTGAGCGGGAGTATACTAAAATAAAATAACACGCTTTGCGCGTTCTTTGACCAGGCTAAGAATTATGGAATGTAATTCGTTATGCGTAAATATATTTTCATGCTGCCCCTCCCCTCCCAACCCGACAGCCCTATTCTCTTCCTCTGTAGCCCTTCATTTCCTAACAGTTCTTAATGAATAAGCTAAAAAAATGCTGACTGCATAAAGGCCGACGAGCAGCCAGAAACTATACAAATTTCCACGTTAGAAAAAGGCAAGCCACATATTGGAAAACTCTTCTGCTTTTTGCGGGGAGTAGTTCAGGGACATGCTCCTGTGAGGAGAGGATAAGAGAAGAGTGCGAGAATGAATGGCTGGAGGAATCTGAGAACCAGTTTACTGCGCGGCAGAAAACCGGTTCTGTAGATTGGCCTTTACCTACCTTGACGCCCAATTTTTTATGAGTGAGTGCATCGTAGTAGCGTAGGTCAGCTCAAATCTACACGCTCGCGTTTGTATTTCTTGCTCTAATGTTCTGCGTGTCTTTTTTTTTAAGTGTATTTATTAGGTGACGAGTTAATGAGAATGCACTGATTAACTTGGTTGTCAAATACATTGACAAAAAATTATGAATTACTGTATCACGGCAACTCTACCGAAATTAAAGTTTATAGTGTATTCTCTCAAGGCAGTTCACACATAAACTTCAGGAAGAAACGTTGTGGTAAAAGCAATAACCGATGCGTAATGCCCGTATGTGCTTACTGACTTTCTGTCTGTTTACAGCCTTTCGGTTTGATTGAGGTTCAAAGTAATGAAAAAAAGGACGATGAAAAAGTGACGTTTTCCTTGTGTGCACAATGCCATGCCAACCTTTCAGTTAGATATTTTTAAGCATCTTAAAAATAAAATGCCCCCAAGCAGAATTTGTGTTTATATTTTGATATTTTGTTTATATATTTTTATATTCTGCTTATAAATATTGCGTTATTATTATTATTTTTTGAAATACGTTTTGTGAGATATGTGACGTATTTCACAAAACGTATTTCACTTGAAAAAAAAAGCGCAATATTTACGAACAGAGTATTAGAACGGAAACAGGCTGGTGAAGATTCGATCTTGAGACTTTCCGTATGAGCGTCGTCCTTTGCTTGCCTGCAGTCTCGAGGTTGTTTCTGGCAATATTTAATCCGCGACATGTAATTTAGTCGGAGCCCCAGTTGCAGCGTATAGAGACCATCCTCCTTTCGCCACCTGCCGAGCCAGGCAGACAAACCCCTATGGCTTAATCCGGCTGAATACCGTATGTTGAAAACCTATTTGTTTCGAATGAAGCTATTATAGTTTATCCTATTCTGGTCTATTGTATTCTATTCCTCTCCACCTTTTTATCTCGTGCTATTCCTCAGCGTACATCCCGGCCGCGTTCTTTCCAGCCAATGGGAGGCTAAAACAAAATCTTATTCTGACGTTGTTGGCTTCCAAATAGAAGCGACTTCTGAGCCTGCGAGCGGAGCAGATGACATCGCTTTGAAAATAAAGCTCCTGTTGGGGCATAATATTTCGCTAATTAGTATTTATTTCGGGAAAAGTTAAGTTTTTACACATGTGTCCTATCCTAACAAATTTGAAAAATTGTGTTTTTTCACTTTTTCATTTTTAGCGAGAAAAAAAAAGGGGGGGGGTGTACCCATTGGCTGCTGGCTTCTGACGGGTAGACTGCTGCTAAGAATTAACTAGAGCCTAACAATCTTCTACCCATTTTTGCGCAGCTGTTTCCGGTGACCATGTCCATGATAGCGAGCTTCCTGTCGGCCATTGCCATGCTGGGAGTTCCAGCGGAGAACTTCGTGCACGGATCTCAGTACTTAATGAACACCGTTGGCGTCGTCATCGGAATAGTGCTGTCGGCCGAAGTGTTCATGCCAGTCTTCTACGACATGGAGATGATCAGTGTCAATCAGGTACACGACAGTTTGCTCTGAACAATACTATAATTTCATTTATTGATTCCTTAGAGATCTTTTTCCAAGAGTATAGCATTAGGAGGGGCGGGTAAGAATAACAATTTTCGGTGAAACACACACAACGAAAACCCACATAACAAACAAAAAAACACGAAGACCCTGGATTTCCGCAACTAAACCGGTCCAAACTTAGTTTCTTTTCAATTTGTGGTAAATTATTAGCGAAGCATTTTTTTGTATATATCCACAATACAAGGCTTTACAATGATCCAAAATCAAATGTAGCGCGAGATTTTATTTTGTCTCAATCTGAAATAGGCAAGTACCTAATTGTTCCTAACTACGGTTGGTTTTAAAAGTGCCCGTATAAATTGTGAGAAATAAAATTGTGAAATAAACCTACCAACTCTGAGTGAAGGACACACGTACGTGCCTTGCACTTCTTCGCGATGATGTATGTACAACATGAAACTTATGCTCTGAGTGTGCGTTGGCTTGTTGTAAAAACGTCGCAAAATGCAAAACGCAAGACAATAAAACAGATTATTACGCTGCAGTTTAAACCGAGAAAGACGACTCTCACTTATGAGGGCGGAAGAAAGACAACACTACCAAGCACAAAATTAATATAATGTTTTATTGTAACACTGGCAACTATTTATAGATATACACGTATCGTTTCAAGTTCATGTACCAACCAACTAGCCCAATTAACCAGTGTACGCATCTTTCTTTGGCACGCAGTACTTGGAAAAACGGTTCAATTCCGTGGTACTGCGGAAGTTTGCGTCGGCTCTCTCGATCATTCAAACGGTGAGTACAGAATCGATCCTTACAAAAAGAAAAAAATAATTTTATCAATTTATTGTTTGTTTATTTTTTTGCACAGTGCTTTTACCTGGGTGTGGTTTTGTACGGCCCATCACTTGCCTTAGGATCGGGTGAGTGTGTTTACATTAATGCAATCTAAGCAAACCCACGACGTTTCCCGTCCAATCCGTCTTCTTCATGAACGTTTTCACTTTTCCAGTGACTGGACTGCCCGTTTGGCTCTCGATTATCGTCAACGGATCCGTGTGCGCTTTCTATACGACCATCGTAAGTGCAGTCAGTTTTTAAATGTAGAGCCAATTGTAAATATTAAAGCTAACTTTATTCTTTACGTTAAGACTGAGCAACAAGTATGCGAGTGAATTCAATTACTCTGCCTATAACATAAAAAATGGTGTAATAACAACGTTAGCTTCTTCACATATGCGGCGTAGCTTTACTTTTCCTATCTATTCAGATACAGTTAAATATTCGTCTTAAAATCTTGCGCGCGTGCTTCTTGGGGCTTGTGCCTACCTATAAAAAAATATAAAAATAAAATAGTCGTTTTTGTTCTGCTGTTAAGAAGCCTTCATATAGAAAAAGGAGTAAGTAAAAGTGACATAATTTTTCACAATATTTAAATAATAAATTAACAATTTGAATTTATGTTTCAGGGTGGCATCAAAGCCGTTGTTTGGACGGACGTAATGCAATTGCTGCTCATGGTGACGGGCTTTCTGATTGTGACAATTCAGGTATTTTCGCTTTCTATGACATCTTGTTTCTAGCGCTTGAGATTTAAGGCTTCCGAAGTTGAAAAAATTTGTCTAAAACTGAAACATTTTCGTCTTCCGTGAACACCGTGATTACCCTCTTTCTTTCGGGTATATTCTTACGAGAAATGTAAAGTTACTACTTGTCTACGACCTACAGCTATAATTTACCCAATACATACAACTCTTCAAATTGTATTTGGCGGCTGAGAACCACGCGTCGGAGTCGCTATATTGCATCGGTTACCGATTATGTTTTCTGATTTTGGTTCCGGTTCTTGTTCATTGACAAATGTAAATAAAGGTTCTGTTTAGATTGTGGTCCTCGATTAACGTATATATGCGTATTCAAATACAGTAATGGAGGATTTGACGAAGAAACATTTGAAAATCAAATTAAAACATCCAAAAAACAGACAATCACAAAAAAAAAAGATTGGAGGGTGGGAGCATTAAGACTTAATACTGAAAAAGTGACTAGATTTACTTAGTCCCCTCAGGTGTTTAACAACACTGCGAAACCAACGTAGCTGTATCTGAGAATTGAAGTCAAAATTAAGTCAAGCGTATATAGAACCCTTATTTTGCGCCTTCCGTTTGTTACAGCACTGTTCTTGCATTTTTACCACCCCTCACTTATGAAAACGTGGACAAGTAGACCTTTCAAATTTTGCTGTATTATTGGAATTCACGAAGTACGACGAAAGAAGAAAAGTTGGGCGCCGAAGCGAAAGACGAGTAGACTCTTTGCTAAAACGCGGCACGAGAGTTGAGCAGTGTCCACGCAGGCAAACTTTGCAGTTTCAAAATTCTTTCAGATCGCGCGCCCTGCGCATGGTGCCCACAATTTGTGTCATGTGTAAACAACGCCCACATCTAACCAAATATCCACCAGATTTCAATTATTTTTTTGGAACTTAAAAAAAAAAAGAAAAAAACTGCAGTGTAACTAGAAAAGTACTTAAATTCCTATAAACAACAAACTATTTTCGCGTAGCTCGACACTTTGAGGAAGAGTAGCGATGTATCCCAGCACCGGGAGAAAACGACTAAACGATTGGTAGGTCACGAGTGAAAACCTTATGTCTAGGCACTTTATTTTTCCACGCTAGCTAATGTCAAAAGAGTCGTTACAGTACCTTGCCATACGTGCTCTTTTTGTATTTTTTTATACAGTGAACAGATTTAATCGTTGTCATTCGATGCACGGAAGCGCCTTCACAATGTTTGGTATGCGGCGCGAACGAGTGTGTACCCGGAAAGCAAGGACCTTGAGCATTCCGTATGAAGAAATCAGATGTTTGGGAAAATGTTTCGCAGTTTATTTATTTCTTTTGCAAGAAGCGCGAGAAAGTCGTGCCAAAAACACGACGTAGGCAGGTACACATGGAAAGGAAAGAAGGCATGTGGTTTGCATTCACGTGTCCCACATTTTAACCTTCTTTTTGGATGTTTTATTTTCGACGAGTCTCTGGCTGATGTCTTACTCGACCCCCCTTACGAGACACATCCCGCGGCTCTAAATTACGCAAGTCAACAAACGCGTTCTCTACACAGACACCAGTTGGCAAAGACCTGTTTGTAAACAAACTTTATGAATCCCTAAATGAATTATCTTGCTTTCCATTATCGTGGTTAGCGTTAGTTTCAGCAACTGTAAACCAAACCCTTCTGTATTTTTTTTTTGTTGGTTATAACTTAGCACAAATTATGTAATAGTATCGACAAACTCATATGTTCCTGAAGTAACTCGGCGGCTTTGGTGGGTGGAGCCTGTTTAAGGCTGAGCCGTGGATTTGGTTTCGGTTCGGGCTCTTGTTTCACTTCTGTCTACAACTGCAAGCAGGAGATGCATAGCTTAGCGTGCAGAGCGGGGCTGGAGTCATGTTGAAAACGTGTTTTCCCGTTAAAATGAAACGCTCCTTGCCTAGCCTGGAAATGTTCTGAGAGTGCTAAGAAACGTTCCGAGTGATGTTCCCGTGTTTCACAGGATGTCTTATTATTCGGTGTGTGCGAATATTCTCCGTAACAAAAGGGACTTCGCATTATCACCAGTGTGGGAAACGTATTAGGTGTTAGATTACAAAAAGCGGTTTTATAGCAAACAGATACGAAGATTCACAACCAATCCAATAGTATATAAGCGCATTTTAAATAATCCACGTGAGCCTTTCTACATACAGAGCGCACCAACTTCTTAGAAAGAAAAAAAAAGTGAATGTCTTAAATTACGCAAAGTACGGGCAGTTAAAACACCACTAGATAGGCTCAGGCATTAACTCAAACCGAATCGTCGTGACAAGGACATGTCACCGTGTTGATTATGGAGAAGAAGAAAAAAAAACGCATTGAACGACCAAAATCAGTTGCAAATTATTTTTCACTCCATGCGCTTGGCCTGAAAATGCATCCGAGTGCCACCGGCTCGCCTGAAGAGCTCTTCTCTTTTTGGCCTAAATACATGTATGCCTTCAGAGTGCTTACACGGGTTAATCACCTTTTGGTAGAAAGTCGACACAAACCGGCGTGCATCTTAAAACTGAGGATTACTGCTGCCTTTGCAGCGCACACGTTGCAAAGTTCCATGCGGGTTGAGTAGTGTTCAATGAAATTGCTCATAGATAGAACGCAGCAGTGTTAAATTTGATACGCCACCTACTGAGAGCCAGCGCGGGGCACTGATTGGAGACGAGTGCTACGTCATCGGTCAGTTGAAACTCGCATCCAATCAGCAAGAACTCGAGTCTTGTCCGAACACTGATACAGCACTCGTGAACAATATATGTGACCCGTGCTTGACGTAGAAATTTCAGCACTACACCTTTCTATCTGGGTGGTGTTTACTGAGCCCTGTCATTTCCGCTAAGGCCACAGAAATAGTCGGACATCGAAAGCGAAGACTGTACGATAAAATATGTTATTGGAAAAGGAACACTAATGTGGGACAACGCGCATCTTGCTTACCGTACTGCGCGTGCGCGGTGCCTCTACAGGAACGTGCCTATTTGCATACACGAAACAATGTAAAACGGGTATCTTTTAGCTCTTCAAAAACAAACTTATATTTCGCGCGAAATATATATGTAATATTTCTAAGTTGTAGCCTAGAGAATTGGGGAATAGGCACCTCAAGTATTGTTTCCGAATCTGCGCAATAAAGGAAGTGCGAAATTCGTTTCGTGCTCATTTGTGGATAATTGTGTCAAAGCTTCAGCTCAACAAGAAAGGGGTTGACGGCTGCCAGGTGCATCTGTGTAATCGCTATTGCGTGGCGCACCTCATTGGTTCCAGGCTAGCAGAACGTACTGCACTGGCCAAATATTTTCGTTAAAGCGGGACATCAGCGGTTTTAGTTTAAATCAGGCTAACTTCGCGCTGTTTAGACCTGGCTACAACTAAATTGACTTTGACACTCGTTTCGTCTTGAGGGCGTCACCAGAGTTACCTCTAAGATTGTTATGGTTGTGCTATCTGGGACAAAAACACTTCGTAGAAAATAGTTTTTTTTTTCACGAGTTATGACGTAATTTTACTTATATTGCCAGCAAGTGTCAACGCCATGAACGCTACTTAGGGATAACTAGATATGTCTAGTTTTTACCTACAGAAGTTATGTCTCTATGTTCCCATAAAAATTAAAAAAAACTTCTTTCACTTTGTTTAGTACCCACCGGTCACATATAGTATAACACTTTTCGACGTTCACGACGGCTTGCCGCCGTGCGTTCTGCGTTTTTTTTTTTTCTCTTAGTTAATATAAAATTTGTCAGCTATTAATAATATGCGTAATATAATGTCTGCATACTTTCAAAACGTTACTGACTTTGTTCGCTTCTCGATGCATTCACATAATTACAAACTTATTCTTTCAATTCAATTTGCTCCTTCATTTGTTCCAGGCGTGTATGATGCTTGGTGGAGTCAGCCCGGTCTTCACCATAGCCGATCAGCAAGGCATCCTAGAGTTCTTCGAGTGAGTATCATATTAACAATCTCCGCTCTCAGATACAATATTTATTTATTTTTAGATAAAACTACAGTTGCTTTTTTTTTTTGTTAGGGTGAGTAGGTAAATTTAGAAGGACCTAAATCATTGATTAAATTACATAAAACTTTCGTTTAAATCAGGGTTAAAAATATAATCATGATCACATGCTTTTTTTTATAACTTAAATTAGACCATTTCCAAAAAGAAATACGCATTAATTTTACTGATAAATATTTATTGTGTCCGTTATTCATTACTTTCCATCAACAAACTTATTTTTAACCTAGCTTAGACCAAATTTCAATCGAAAGAAATATTTTTTGCCAGTACGCAAGAAAACAAAAGTGGTACTCCTTCGCCACGAGAGCAAATTGCAATTTTGAATTTCAGTTTTCACTTTGCTCTCTGTAGCTTGTGTAGAGGTGAAGAGAAACAAATTAAATTCTAAAAATGAACAAAACAAAAAAAGGATGAGGGAGCGGTAAATTATTAAGAAATGATTACGAGACATTCCGTCTCGTAATCATTTCAAAGATACGAGACGGAATGTCAACGGCTTGAATGTCCAACGAGACGGAAGATCCAATAATGGATATTTAGGCACGTTGGACATTCAGGCGCGTTGGACATTCCGTCTCGGTTGGATCTTTCGTCTCGTTGTACATTCAGGCTCCTTGAACATTCCGTCTCGGTTGGATCTTCCGTCTTGTTGGACATTCACGCTCGTTGGACATTCCGTCTCGATTGGATCTTTCGTCTCGTTGGACATTCGGGCACTTTGGACATTCCGTCTCGCTTGTCACGTGCTAGAATAATTCGTCTTGTTAAATATACAGGCTTGTGTGTATATTGTATCCGCGTTCCCGCAGGCATTGCCGTATTTTCGTCATACTAAAATGTCGTGCCACTGAAGCCGACAATGACGGACTAACAGAGAAACATAGAGCAAACAAGAATATTCTAATTTCTGAGTGCCGCTGCTGCAGCTAGCTGTACGCATACCAATCGGCTAAAGGTGTTGATTGTACGACGCAAAACTCGCCTTTGATATTGACAGTTGAAAATGTTTCGATGACATAGGTCAGATAATTTAAAATATATAATAAGGATGCAGTGTCCGGGTGTTCTAGTGCATCGCAATTGGGGACGTCTATGAAAGCCGCGCTTCAGATCCCAGGAATTTTAGTTCAGTCCTCATCCCTGCCCGTTTTGATCTATACATGAGCTACGTAGGGAGACCCGCATTGTAAACACACGACTGCCCGCCAGTGCCACTGACTATGCGCAGAGTCAATAGTTACATTTTTGAAAGGATCTTTGGGAGCTGTTGGTGCGAGAGTATCAGCAGTTTGCACAAGCGTAATTTCTCACTAAAAAAAACATATAAATATTTTATTTAAAAAAATCTACATCTAATGCGCCTATAAATGCATGGGGGTGGTTGGGATGTGACCCGACAATTCATAAGTAAATGCAAAATATTTGTGTGAATTCAACAATTCTCTTTATTTTTGTTCGTTTATCTTTGGAACAGACAACTACTGACTGTAGACTGCAGTTGTCAAGTATTTACATACGCATGCATTCCCTGCCAGTAGGTTTGTATGTCACGGACTAGAGCGATAATACTGAAATCGGGCAGTACATTTTTTGCATGTTCAATCTAATTCATTTATCAATTAATTTATTTACCCCATAATACAAAATGGGCGATGGAGTAGGGAGTTGCTTCAGAAGGTAGCGGTTTCCAGAAGCACGTGTACTCTTAACTGGTTCGCTGGAAGCACTCGACGCTCGCGATCCTGTCGAGGTAGTTGTAGACGTCTTGGTACGTGGGAGCTTCGACTGCTGATAAAGGACGCGAATGCATCCACCTCGACGTGCAGCAGAACGTTCTACACCCGGATGTAACAATAGCCTACATCCTCTGTGAATAAATGACAATAAATCGTTCCGCATAGATTTCTATTCTTGTAGGGGAAGCGTATTGCTTCGCGAATCCGGCCAATTCGTCGAAATTCAATTGGTCTCTGGACAACTAGGAAGAAAACAATTCATCGAATCGGACAATCACCGGACAAAAGCTCACCGCTTTGGGACATCACCTCGTTGCTTTTTAACACTGATTTTGATATGAGGATCAAATTTTTGCTTCTGGGGACCGAAAATTCCAGTCAAAAATGTCTAAAACTTTCACCTTTTTTTAATACAATTTAGTGTAATTACACATACTATACCGCCTTGACGCTGACAATGATACTTACAATTTAATCAGGGTGTTTTTCTCCCGTGCGGGGGACATCATCTTTACGCGACTAGGGACACCAATAACAAAAATACAGCAACTCTTACAATACGTGAAGAAGACTGTGGCTGGGGATAGCGCACGCTTAACGAGTCTAAGAACTCTCGTGGACCCGACATTCTCTTTCCGCCTCAGAGTTACGACCTTCTACAAAGCAAACGCGCGACCGACTGTCAATGGTAAACGAGTTCGGGCTTTGATCTTGTAGCATGTGTGACCTTTTCCACGTCATTTTTTTTAATTATATAAATTATCTTTATCTTCAGATATATAAAACGAACAATATATGTATTGTTTTGGGGGTGTTTCTTAACTCTACAAAATACACGCGCATAATTTTAATTTTATTTGGAGGACTTCTGAGAGGCTACGTCAGAGAGACAAGCTCAGCGGCACACCATAAGTAGCCGTGCATCGAAAAGCCCGGTACTGAAAAGCCCGGTACCGAAACGACCACGTACCGAAACGACCGTATACCGATATCTCCGCACCGAAACGTCCGGTCACCCATTCCATCGAACGCATTTTTCACCGCCGTAACTACCAGTAATCCTACTATTCGGAAAATGAAATATCTTCTAAATTCTATGCAAAGTTCATTCCATGCGTTAGATATTCGGACTCGTTGGACATTCAGGCTCGTTGGACATTCCGTCTCGGTTGGATCTTTCGTCTCGTTGGACATTCAGGCACGTTGGATATTCCGTCTCGATTGGACCTTCGTCTCGTTGGACATTCTGATGGACATTCCGTCTCGATTGGATCTTTCGTCTCATTGTACATTCCGTCTCGCCTGTCACGTGGCCGATTGGACATTCAGGCTCGTTGGACATTCAGTCTCGTTGGACATTCAGGCCATAAGCGTAGCCGCAAAGCACGCGGGATGACGATGCAGCCAAGCGCGCGCCGCCATCGGTCGAGCTCTGGGGTAAACAAAAAGCGCGTGGGCGAATTTGGCAGGTAAACAAAGGGCACGATGTGCGCGAGGGGCAGACCTACTATGGGGATGACTGACAGGCATCCGGGCGCTTCCCGAATTTTAGCTGTGGCCGGTGGGGATTTGGAAGTGCGCTCCTGGGATGGACTTTCCGATGGAATTGGTTGTCCTCGACCTAGAAGGACGAAACCTCGTGCACAAAATACCAATATTTGTTTCAAGTGCCTGATACTTTTTGGTGCGTTGAATGATGATTCGCCAACAATATTTTGTTTATAAAGTTTTAAGGTTTTAGTTTGAGGAAGATAAAGTTTATGAAGTCTTAGGAAGACTGGATTTGAATCTAATATAAACTAAATAAATATTAAGCTTTTATTCTTAATTATGTTCTTTTATTTCGTTCACTTTTTATTTTTGTTACACTTTACGAAGTTAAAAAGAAAGTGTTTGATTTTAAGTTTAATCATGACGAGATCTTCTATAGTTTTTCGGAAGTGTCACTATTTGGCTTTCTTTTTGTTTTAACGTATTTTTCTAAAAAACTTTTTTTTAGGTTAAGTAAGAATTTTTTTTTGCTTCTCTTTTGCAGTTTCAGCTTCGATCTTCAAAAGACCTTCACTTTTTGGAGCGTTGTAATTGGTTCATCCGTCATCTGGACGATGACCTTCTGCACCAATCAGACCATGGTCCAGCGGTACTGCGGTTTGTCCTCTGCATCGAGAGCAAGAAAGTGAGTGCGATCTGAACTTCAAACGTTGTACGACAAAAGCCGGCTTTGCCTTTCGTGTGCTTTAAAGGGCGCTCAGAGCCACTATGCCTAAATTGAAGTTTTTAACTCGATAGCGTTAAGGGGTTTGTGTCGCAGAAAATTCCTGGCGTCGGTGTCAGGTGGAACCGTGGGATAAAATCCTGATTGGTCAATAGGGTCATGCCGTCACAGCTACTTGTAACGTCACACTGCGAGGTCATGTGGCATGACGTCACACGCGGAGAGCATGAGGGCATGTGCGCGGGAACGTCACACAACCCGCAGCGATCGACGTTTGATGAAAGTGCATCTAGAAGACGCGGAGCACAACGTGTCGTTCAGGTGACGTGATGTCGCATGACGACACAAGAGGTATACTACACGTGAATCTACGCAACTATCTGGACTATGATGAGCTAAAGCGCCGAAGTGTGGTGTCGTTTGAGCGTACGTGTAGTGCAGTATACGTGTGAACACTCAATGCGAACGTGTATACTTGTCCGCAAGGGACTTTCCAAGGGAAACGAATTCCATTTTGTGATGAAAATAATCCCTGGAGAATGTGGAACAACAGGGTACATAGGACAAACGCAAATGCTGTCAAACACAGCTAGTGACTGGTGCACGACCGAATAGAATCCGCCTGGTCCGGGTATCGAACGTTGAGACCTCTCGAAATGCACGTGCTGCAGGAAGTACAGGCACAGGAGCGTGAGTACGGAAGAAGTTGGTGACTGGTACGGTGCCAGATGAACGTCTCATGCAAGGATGTTATGTCATGCAGGACTATGGTCGTATGTGTGAACGAGCATGCGAAGCTGATATGAGAAAGCTTTGCGAACGGGGCCCGATAACGCTATCGCGTTCCACTCTTAAAGGTGAAGCTTAAGCGTCCTCCAAGTTTTTGTTTTTTTTTAAATAAATTGCGATGGTTACGTATCAAATTGCTTCTTGAGGCCCCTATAAGGCTGTCGATAAGGCAACCTGGTTTGTCCACCGAAGAAGCGCCTTTTCTTGCCAGTAGTACGTCTGCTCACTTGAAATCCTTAAGCATGAAACACATTCAAGCAAAAATCGCGTCGCATAGCACCACCGCGCGGCGTAACTATAAAACCACCAATGACAGCAACCGTTGTCATGGTTACGCCGCTCAGCGGCGCGAAGCGATTCGGATTTTTTTAGGAATCAAATATAGAACGCTCGTCGGAGTGGAAGCCCGAACGACTGGAACCTTAGCTGTATACACATATGCATAGACTATGCATAATAGTGAAACAATACTTCCCTTACTTGTTGTGGAGACGTAGGCGGAGGCAGAAACGTCTCGGGCATATCAGGTCCTTCCTTACTCCGTTAAGGAGGCAGGTGCAGTTCATGTGCCTATATAATCCATTCGTACGAGTCCGTAAACCTCGAACTTTCACCGAGCCCGTTCCTCCGGTCATTCGTTGTAAGGATACAAAAGGGCCTGTTCCTCGTGCGTATTTCCAAAGTATTCTTAAATATTTGTAGCATTTCGAACTTTACAGATACTCAGACTCACTAACCTAGCAAGTCGTAATTTTGAAACTAAACATCGGCAGCATTTGTGTACTACTAGGTTTTTCTACAAATTAGTTTTTGTTGTTGTTGACTTACAAAGAGTAATAATGTAAGAACTACACTGAGTGTCTAAATTACTTAAGATTATTATTTTTAGTACTGTCATTTCAACAAAACAGAGCTGCGTTTGTGACATCGAGAAATAGTTTCATACGAGTATATTACACTTGCCTATTTCGAAGCGGTCATGCGTTGTGCTTTGTATGATAGAAGGAATATCTTTTTATCACTTTTAATACGTACATAAAACGTCAAATTTGGGGGTTCTACGTGAGAAACAAACATAGGGCACTCTGGCACGCCCGAGCGGAGGACTGAGGAATAATTTCGACCACCTGGGAATCTTTCGACGTGCAAACGAAAGCTCGGTTACACGGCGCCTTATTGCGGGCCCTAGGCTGGGATTCGACCCAGGCCGGTGCTTTGGCTCGGAGCCACCGAGGTGGCCACTATTCATACATGAAGATGGAAATGAGTTGGAATAAGATCCGATTTCTTCCAGTCTTTTTTTAAACAAACATAAACCCCGATGTTTATTTATTTATATGTTCCTTCCTCGGGGCATTGCGCGGGGGGATGGATAGAAAGCACCTAAATAACATTAAAACAAAATAGGCAGGCGAATATAAAACAAACAAAGCATCTAAATACATGTCCAAAACTATTGAAAGGCAGATAAACGTAACGCGAAACTGTCTAGTCGAACACAAAACAAATTCACAAATGGCATTTTTAAATTCGGCGCTTTCGAATATGTCGGCAATAGGTGCGGGAAGGCGATTCCAATCCAGAGATGTCGTGGGTATAAAAGGCTGATTAAAACTTGAGAAGTGACGAAGGGGGATGCCTTCTTTATTTCGATGATCGGCACGTGATGAGAGTTATGACGGTTGTGTTAAGAGATGCTCACATAGTGAAGGGTTATGGTGGTAGACCGTATACAATAAGCGAAGCCGGGATACTTTTCTGCGAAGGGAGAGGTCAGCCAGCCCTAGAGTCGTTTTCATTGCTCTCACGCTTTATGTGCGATGATAATTATGTAGTATAAAACGAATAGAACGGTTTTGAACGGCTTCTAGTGATAATGCGAGAGTTTTAGCAGGATCCCAGATAGCGGCTTCGTTTTCGAGCTTACTGCGAACTAAGAATTTATAAAGGAGCAGTTTTAAGGACAGCGGTGCAAGAGAAGTTTCTTTTTAGAAAGCCGAGCATGAGGTTACCAGTATTAGTTACATATTAAATATGAGTATGCCAGGTTAGGTGGTTAGCTATGTGTACGCCGAGGTATTTATGTAGAAGATACAGAATTTAATTCTACACTTTCGACGTGGTAAGGACGAGTGTTATTTTGACGCGATACTCTTATGTATGTACCTTGTTAATGTTAAGTTTCGTTTGCCATCTATCACACCACGAAGAAACATTCTTAAGGTCAGTCTGAAGTGACTCAACATTAGAATCATTTGTTATTCCAGAGTATATTACACAGTCGTCGACGAACAGACCAGTGGAGGATGAGACGTGGACAGGAAGGTCATTAATAAAGATTAGAAACAAAAGGGGGCCTCGGACTGAAACTTGGGCAACACCAAAAGTCACGCAAGAGGAGTGCGAGTCATTGCCATTAACAGAAACAAATTGTGAGCACTCAACAATATTGTCGGAATGTTTGGGAAACGGACAGTGACACTGTTGACGACATCGTGAAGCTCAGAGACAAAGAAAGCGTTCTTAGCAAAGGCCCTAAACTCGTCAAATATAAAGTGTGAGCTGAAAGTTCGAGGAGAGCGCCGATTGGACGCCGGTGACAAAAGCGCAAAGTCATCGTCGTGATGGTCCAATAGGTGCGCACCGTGAACTTCGGCCCATACCTTGTGTTTGACGAGTTTAGAGCCCCAGGAGGTCGATAGCAAACACCTAAAATATATTTACGATGATTTAAACGGATGCAAACCCATACTATTTCTAGTGACTATGTTCCCACAAATGTGAACTCCTCTCAAGGTGGTTAAAACTAAAGCCCCTCTATCCTGGGAAAAGTGGCGCCAATCTTTGAACAGTGCCGCCGCGCACACTATTAATCAGTCGTCACGTGAAATCCTGCTTTCGGTTTTGGACTTCCGGCCGCCATTACTCTACCAAGCTGTTGCTACGCCGCAGCTAACGGGCTGCCGTGCCTGTAGAAAAGTCGACCGGAGAGCTCTTCAGTGTTCCCTCTGGAACGAAAAATTAACCTCGGAGGAAGATCTTGCTTCACCGAATCGGTCGAAAAGATTTCAAGCCGGCTGGAGCCGCAACTTTTATGCGATGTAGTTGCTCTGTATAAAGCTCAGCATCGTGACGTCGCCGGTGGGAGGAGCCTAATCTCCATCGCCAACAAACTACATCGGAAGAGAACTGCACCGTGACGTGGCCGGTGACGTCGCCGAACAGTGGCGATTGAGTTGAAACTACATCGTTTTTGTTTTCCCTACAGGGAATTTCGGAGAATCGCCGAGTGGGCTAGCGCACACCAGCTCGGAGCACGTGGAGCGAAAGCTCGCGCTGCAGAACCCAGGGTCTGCAGGGGGAACAGCGCACCCGCAAAACAGTCACTCGAGTCAAAACACACACAAAAGAAAGACACACTTACACAGCGCTGCGTAAGTGTCTCTTTCTTTTGTGTGTGTGTTGACTCGAGTGACTGTTTTGCCGGTGCGCTGTTCCCCCAGTAGATCATGAGCAACAATCTCGCCCGAACCTCTGTGTTAACAAGAACCCAGGGATCCTGGGTTCAATTCCCGCCCCTGCCCGTTTCGATCTGAATGAGCATCGTACCGCCGTGTGGTCGTGTATCACTACTGCGTGATGCACGTTAAAGACCCCGGGCTAGCAGTCGTACGGCACTGGCTAAATTGCTTATCTACAGTGGGTAACAATGTCGCCATGTTCAGGCAGACTAACCTCCTGCTGTATAAACAACTAACGACAAATTTTACTTTTTGACTATGTTTGACTGCGTTAGTGCAACTTCTCTCGTGCTGCACGAGAAAGAAAAAAATGTTCCATCGGAGGTTAAATTTTCGGTGAAGTATGAAGCAAAAAAGAAGAAAAGAGAATATTTCCCTCAAGTTGGGTTCGTAGTAGAAGAGGAGGAAAAAGAAAATCAGTTGTTAGCCCCACGGTGTGTATTGTCTTTTCTTTATGTGTATGTTTATTCTAGTTCAGCTGGCCTTACCTGAAGTAGTTGCTTTAAAATAAAGTATCTCTCTCTCTCTTCCTACCTGAAGTATAAACGAACTAGCTCAACTTAAGCGTGTTACCGTTGCTTGCTTGGCTTTTCGCTCAGCCAAATCGCTTATATGGGGTGCACTCAAAAGAAAACACAATCGTGTTGAATCGTGTTGAATCGTGTAAGAGTATTTAGAATATTTATCGATCACGCCACTGAACTTGCATCGCTCGAAGAACTTCCTTTTTGTGAGCGCCTTCTCTGCTTGAGTTTGTTGGTAACACAGCCACTTCGATCCGAGGCAATCGATGATAGCGTTGGTGACATCACCAAGTACGCGACTCACAGAGCACTGGTGAACACCATTGTTTTCGTCGCTCCCGACGGTTCCCTGGAAGCCGCCAGCGGCGTAGAAGCGTAGAGCTGCGAGGACGTGTTGTTCGACCGTCAGCACACGGGGCCCTTCACGACAACGCTGGAGCTTTCCGCGAAGCTGGTCGCACAGCCAGCGAGTCACACCTTTGGCCAGCCGGTATTCGCCCACAAACCTCGCAACGCTCGTCTCGAAAACATCCCGGTGATCTCTAAAACTCGATCCGCTGGCGAACCCAACAGTAGAGATGCATATGTTAGGGTCGCCATCTTTTACGATGCAGATTGATCTCTGGCTTCGCCTCGACCACTCAGTTAACTGCATCGTCAAAGTGCATCGTGACGACATTTTGACGTCACCGCCAACTGCATCATTTCACGAGCATAGCTCGAACTGCATAGGGAAAAACTACATTCCAACGTCATGTCACGTGACCCGAGAGAATTCAGAATGCAAAAAAAGTACTAGCTGTTTGGAGCGAGTTATGCACTCCATTCCAGCGTGAGCGCGAGCGATGTAATAGCCTTCACAACACTGCCGACTTGGCATGCACGTACGCCCGTGCAGTAGAAGTAAGCGTCGTTCAAAACGGCCTTTTCCCGCTTGGGCTTGGAGCATCGGCGTCACCCCCACTACGGGTGCGTGCGGAGTACGCTCGCTCGTCAAGTGTGGCGTACGTGCTCGTGTACCATGCTTTGTTTTGCACAAAGTTCATAGCTTGCAACGCTCTCGCGTCTGCAGACGCGAGCATGTGGATGTATCTATACCCCGTTTCAAATAAGTGCGAGCGAAGCCAGTGCGACAAGCACGAGTATGCTTTATCTTCATACATTAAAAATAAGAAGGAGTCATCTGAAATTGTGGAGAATATAATTGCGATTTGGCGGTTTGATATGATGATTAGAAACGATTTGCGATTCCTGTGAAGCTGAAGGGGCGGACAGGTACCCATGAAACACTGACCGATAATACAACTCAGTAGGGATGACTGGGACGATTATCTAAAGCACTTTTGGGATCCACGGATGGACGAACAGATCTAGAGCGGCTTCTAGGCGGTCGGATGCGAATGCGGGCTCTAAGTGAGGTCACTTCCACACTTATATGACGAGAAAAGTCCACACGACCGGCATCGCGCCGCTTGAGCTGACCGAGACATCGAGACGCTTGGGAACATCCAGAGGTCGTCTTCGTCGCATACCGGAAGTTAAAATGTAAGGTAAGGAGGGTTTTTTTGGAAGAGGAGGGGAAGAGAATGCGCCACTTTTCCCAGATACAGGGGCTTTAGTTGAAACTTCAGAGAATATTGACCTCACTGTTTACAAAACATTAAAAAGATGCGATAAGAATAGGTTTTCGACGGGTGCATGTCACTTCGGTAAGAGAGCTGGGAAATACGCGCCAAAAACACCAACATTTAAAATAGAAGTCGCCGAAAGCTCTTTTGTGATGGTGTGCATGTTCTATAGTTCATCGGTTTTAACATCTGCCTTCCTTTTTTTTAGGGCTCTTTACACGAACATGGCTGGCGTGAGTGGTCTCCTAAGCCTCGCATCATTCTGCGGCCTAGCACTATTTGCACTTTATCACAAATGTGATCCTGTCAAGGCGCGGATCATCACCAAGTACGACCAGGTGCGTTTGCATTACTTTCTTTTCTAAGAGGAAGTGTCGTTCAAATGATTTTTTTCCCCAATTGGAATCGGCTACTTCAGTGGCTAGGAAGCACTCCATGTCCATTCATTTTTCTTTCGGACAATATATAATATGGAATTCACATTGAAATTATACAGTAATGGTTTCTTCATTTGAGCCTTTTATTGCTGCACTCCGTCGTCGTCGTCGACGACATCAACGTTGAAACGTCGTTCCGTAACTTGGAGGCGGCCATCTTAGCCCAATGTACGTGGCACCGCTGTCGCTGCTCCGGAACTTCGCTGTTTCTAACGGCTTCATTTGCTCGTTTGATAAAATTAGCGGTAAAAACGTCAATGCAATCGAAATGTTTTGCAGATTTGGACTGGGAAACGGAATTACAGGCGGTCATCGCTGCCGCTGAAGCTCAATCAACTCAACAACTTTATTGAACAATGCGCGCGACGCGATCGAAAAACAAAAGCGAAAGAAGATGAGTGGGGAGGGCGAAAGCTTTGTCCCGTTTGCCTGGAGAAGGAGAAAACGTTTCGTTCCTCCCTTCTCCTCGTGTCCGCTTGGGGGCGCGTCAGTAGAATGGAGGAAGACGCGCCGTTGCTACCTTGCAGAAAGCTCGCGCTAGAAGCTTAACACCTAATGCGTTCTTAACCTTTCACCTACCACAAGCATGAAACGGAGTATGGATAACACAAGGCTTTTCGCACTCCACCGATACGTCCCACTTAGAGGGCTAGTCAAACTTGTAGAAACTTTATGTGGCCTTGAGAATATAAAATTCTGTTTTCGGCAACACTCTCGTACGTGCTTCGCAAAAAGCTCGGTTGTGTTTGGGTATTCAAAAACTCTACGTTAACATCCTTCGTAAAAAAAGAAAAAGAAAGAAAGATGTTTACACATTCTACAGAAGAGCACGGACACTTGCACGGCGACAAGATGAAGGTTGGATCGGCGTAATTCTCAGCTTTGATGACAATCTAGAAATGGAATTTGACTTATTCCGTTTGGAATTTGGATAACGCACTCAAGACTGTGCGGATAGTTTATCTGTGTCAGAGTGATTATACAAGTATTTTAACGTTGAAGTGATTTTTTTTATGAACAAAACACCGCGCACAGATTGGGTTCAAGCGTTTTCACTCGAAGCTTCGGCTGAAACGCATTATAGTTGAAGAGAAGTGCGCAGGTATTTTTTCATGAGCGCGTAGCTAAAGCCATCGTTCGTTTGCATAGGCATCTCTACGCTCTCGTGCCAACACCTGTAAGCAGGCGTTGCCGCCGCTGCCATATTTCCGCTCATTTGGGTAAAGCCCGCGTAATTGCGAGCGTGCCAAGAGGTACCTTCGGGAGGGCTGCACGTGCCACCAGCCGTGTAAACTCCAGAAATTAACACGCGCAAAAGAAGCAGAATACGTGTTGGTTCCTTTCCCTCTATGGGGCATGGGCCAACATCGTATTACGAGCGGCATCGGATCTCGCGCTTTTAGCCTCTTAACCTATTGCCCAATAAATGGCATATTGGTTATAAGTATAGTTTTGTGTTTTGGCATATACCAATAAGCACTGAGAAGTAACCCCCGAGTCGGTTTTGTCAAGGTCAGGGAAACCGAAAAATCCCGAATCGGAGCTGACCTTGAATGTGAAAAACCGAAGCTTCACGGGAAGAAATATAGGGTGTCCCATGCTGACTTTCCGCTGTAAAACGGGCTCGGAACAATCGGCGTCGGCACGTAGAAAGCCCAAACTTTCTCCCAATGTGCACTGAGCAAGTCAGTTTTACCTTGTGAAGTTTAAAGACGCAGTTCTTTTCCAGTAAAAGGAATTAGAGCAGAAAAGCTCGCCAAAGTTAAGGTTGGACGCGTTTGCAGACGACAGAGTTAGCGACGCCATTTACTTCTGGCGCCATCTCCCGTTAGACGCAGCAAGCAGACAACAGAGTGCGTCGTCTACTTGCTGGGCCTATCGGGGACGGCGCCACATGTAAATAGCGTCGTTAACTCGGTCGTCTCGTCTTCGAACCTTGACTTTCACAGTTATTTTTGCTCTCATTTTTTCCAGAAGGAGAACTGCGCCTTGAAATTTTATACGGTAAAACTGATCTGATCAGTGCAGATTCGGTGAAAGTTTGAGCTTTCTATGTGCAGGCGCCGAGTTTTCTGGCTCGCCTTACAGCGGAAAGTTCGATTGGGACACCATATATTTAACTACAGCCTTTTCTTGTGTTGGCTCGGAACACACCCACACTGACTGTTCGAGAGGGTGCTGCTTTCTTCGCGAACCACACCCTTTATCTTGTTTATTTTCCTTATCACTATGGGAATAATTTCCAAGCATTGGAGTCACGAGCATGCTCCTTGGAAGTTGGGTCACCATACGCCCGTATCTTGTTTAATTCGACATAAACCCCAATAAACCGCCGATAAACCCGAAAGTTGACACCGACAAACACCGACTTTGCGGAGAAAAAATAAACCTCACAAAAACACTTTAAAATCAAAGATAAACAAATCTAAAAAAAAAGTCCCGATTTCGAAGAAGTAAATTCCGAAAACACGGAACATATAGCGTGTACACTAACTCTTCGATCCCACTTTAAGAAGTTCGCAAAAATCGTATTTTTAATTTTTTTTAACGTATTGCACTAAAATTTATTAGTGGGGTGCGGCTAGGTGGTTTACGCATAAAGTTAAAATATAAACAAATAAACTTACCTCGTTGAAAAAAAAAACGGAAAAAGAAAAACCTATTTTGGACAATCAACGGCGCCATTTCCCGGAGACGCAGACGGTGTTCGTTGACTTCGGACACGCAGCCGACAGATGGCGTATCCATCGAAGGCCCGCGGGAAGGGAGTTGCTGTTTGCAGAGCATCAACTGGGGAGTCACGTGACGCTCCATTGACGTCGTTTCTCCTGCGTCACGCATCCCGCGGGGGACGTGCTGCGGATGCGTGTTGGTTCCCGCGGGATGCGTGCCGCGGGGGACGTGCCAATTCGGATTTCGATAGCTGACGATCTACCGAAAGTTTTTCCATGCATACGTCATATGTGGGCAGCGTCTTCAAGTCAACAAACACCGTCTGCGTCGTCCGGGAAATGGCGGCGTAAATTGACCGAAACAGAATTTTTTTTTAACATGGCAAGATTATTGGTTGATAATTTAACTATGCTTGCACCCCTAGCCGCACCTCTGTAGTAACTCTCACCGCGATACGCTGTCCAAAGCGGACCGTCCAAAGCGGACCGTCCAAAGCGAACCGTCCAAAGCGGACCGTCCAAAGCAGACCGTCCAAAGCGGACCGTCCAAAGCGGGGCTGTAATAAGCCAAGAGTAAGCGGAAAAGCGATGACGTGTCTTTATTTCCGATATTCCCTAATTGAATTCGAATAAGTCTGGTTGCTAATGCGTTACCCGTGACACTTTTTTGTTTTGCTTTCAGTTGATGCCGCATTTTGTCATGGACACCTTGAGCCACCTTCCCGGGTTGTCGGGGCTCTTCGTCACTGCCGTTTACAGCGGCTCTTTAAGGTGCGCTCATATTTTATAAAATCGGCTCTAACTATATAGTTACTTCGTTTCCTAAAATATTATATTTTTGCTACCAATTATGTCGGGACGAGTATAACTTTACAACACAATGTCTATCGGCGGGTGTATTGCACGCAAAAACCTTTAAAAGGCCTATGTATATTACCACACAGTTGTGTATATTTGCGCACGTTCACTAAACAATCGAAAAAAAGACCTTTTATTTTCATACTACTACCCTACACCGAGTACGATTGTGAGAGGGAAAAAATTTGTTACAGAATAATAATAATTAAAAGGTGCTTTCACTTCCGTGCTTAGTCTATGCGACGTCGTCATCCGTTGACGCCGTTGTCAAGAAAAGGGACGTCCATTCTGGGCTTTAACACTCCTCTCGAACTTGAACGGTGGATAAGTAATATTCACTTCCTGGCTTCCTGTGAACACTCTAAGTCTATTCAATTGGAGCAAGGATTTTATCGGGTATATATAAATTAAGTAATATAAAAAAAAAATTTCTCCGAACTGGAGACCGATTATACTTCCTCCAAATGCCCCTGCAAAAAGACAAGATAAGACAATCTCCCCTGCACCCAATACTGTTTACAAACATATAAACAAGGTTTTGGCAATTTGAGCAAGCTTCAGCACTACCACTAGTTCACCCTTTTCTGGCATGACTTCGAGCAGTGTATGTTGTCTAGTTGGACAAGGCAGAAAAAATTCTTGGCTACTAGTAACTTTAAGTTGACTGAGTGCTTTCCGTCAAATATATTATCATGTCTCCGTACATTTTTTAATAAATACACATCTTTAAGAAACCCATTGTGGACGAGGCAAGTAATACACTGCTACGCAGTAGCTGTGCCTGTGTTTTTTTTGTTTTTAAGTTGCCAGTGACAATAATATTAACTTTCAAAGAAACAATGTGTACTTTTGTTCAGTAGTTTAGCTGCCTGTCTCCAGAGATGCTCTACGGCGGTACAGTTTGAGCGGGCACTAGCAGTCAAAGTGCAACAAGTTACAAAAGGCGTCGGCCATCTTCAAACAAAACAGATGACAGACTTTCGTGTGTTTTCAATGCGGAAAGCAACATATGCATGCATACTATCGAAGTGGAAGCGTCTGCCACCTCTTTCCAGTTTAGCAGAGCGAACGGTGGAGAGGAGGTCACCTCCTCTCCAGCTTTCGCTCTGCTATAGTGGAAAGAGGTGGGAGGAGCCTCCCTGAACTCTTAAAACGCCCACTGCCTTCAGCATATCTTCCACGTTACTAGGTTGTGAAAAGTGTTTTTAGTAGATTACTTGCTTTCTCCAAAAACCTTTGTGTCTAGATATCCTCTAGCACGAATAAAGACAACTGGTACCTCCGACCTAACTTGTGTTTTTTTGTTCTCGCAGCACCATGTCGTCTGGGTACAACGCACTGGCCGCTATAACCTGGGAAGACTTTCTCAAGCCCAGATTGAATTTGTCTCCGTCCGGAGTGATGCGTGCAACCAAGATTATTGGTGAGACCAGACATGTACACGTTACCCAAACAAAGTATAACAAATATTTTTACTGGTTACTCGCTCAAAAAGTAACTAAATACGTTACTCGTTACCGGTTCTCAAAAGGAACGCGTTACTGTGCCTCAAAAGTAGCGAGTTATTTTTCTCGTTACTTTGACGACCAAATACACAACTGCTTTTGTTTCATGGTTTATTGTTTTCTTTTCAGTAGTCGTTGCGCTTAAGAAGTAGCTACCTCTCTCAGCTTTCATTAGTTATGTCTGCCCGCTTCCTTGAGAATATATCCCATGCGACGCTGAAGAGTCGTTCTACTAACGCTCTCGAATGAACGGCAATGTTGTGCTTCAATAAGAGCTGGTGAATCTGAGATTCCCCTCTTTCTATTGTTCTATCTGCTTCAAAAGTTCCATGTTGACAATTGGTTTTGTGGCTTCCGCGTTGGCAACCTCTGGGTTTACATTCGGTTTACGCACGATTCTAGAAGGTTCAACCAACGAACCTTATTGTGTTCGCTGGGTGAAGGACATTCCAAGCTGTTGAGTTCGACTTGTTCAGCGATAAACGTTGCTGTACTGTCATACTGTTTAGTTGTTTTTCGAATTGCCCATCTTCTTTTATCGCAAGAGACGCGTACTCAAGTTAGAATTAAAACTATTCTGATTAAACGTTGTTGTACACGTTACTCCTCAAAAGTAACGAAATACCGTGACTCGTTACTTGGACTTAAAAGTAACTAAGTACGTTACTCGTTCCTTCTCTAAAAATGACTAGATACGGTACTCGTTATTTAAAAAAGTAACTAGGTTGAAGTAACTCGTTACTAGTAACGCGGTACGTATATGTAAAGGTGAAACACATCGCCAGAAAGAAAGCGTTTTGCACATAAGTTTATAACACATTTTGTAATTTACAAATTATCTTGTTTCAGCTGCGTCTTACGGTGTTCTTGCAATTCTGGTCGCCTTCCTCTCGGGAACCATACCGTCAATCTTGCAGGTAAATGTTTCACACTCTTGTTACAAGATTATCCTACGTCAATTCATGCGTTGATGATTGGAGTCGTATTTTGTTTTCTGTATTTGTGCTAGAATATACACAAGCCACGTCCTTGGCAGGAACATACGGCTATATATTTATTGCTGATATTTTTGCATGGCTAATATTGCATTGCTAATATATTTGCAGAAATTTGAAGCGTATAATTTGACGGCGTGAAAATTGACGATATTTCACGGGTTACTTTCCATCGCCGGTGTTTTCATATAATGCAACTCCCTTGCTCGAAAAATAACGTGTTTTACTACGTCGTTTTTTTTTTTTTTTTTGCATGAGCATGGGACAGGAAGCGTAGTCTGTCTCCCGTGATATAGATAAAAAATGAAAGCCGTTTACAACTCCCTGTAACGTCGAATTAGAGCGCAGCTCTTGAGAGGGTGGAGGGGGGGGGGGTCACGTGGCCTAGGGGTCACGTGACCTGAGGTCACGTGACCTTGCGGTTACGGCGACGCCGACGCCGCTCAAGTTGGAAACGGCCACCTAAGAGCTGCGCTCTAAAAAAAAAAGCTCCGTTTTAGGTCCTTTTCCGCCAATAACACCCAAAGAGCATACTTGCTATCAGTTTCGAAGTATTACGCTTTCTCTTTCGGCGCTGTTTGCTTGTCAGCACGATTATTTCCGCAGATTAAATCTGCTCGGGCCATCCGCACAGAATATATATACAAGATTGGAACACCGAGTTTCTTTAATACTGCAAGCCAGGTTAAAGATAAACGGCGAAAGCAAGAAATCACAAACACGAATGAAAGCGCCACCTATTTATTTCTCGCGTTTTCCCACAGGCCACCTTCATTACATCGGGTGCTGTCGGGGAGCTTCGGGAGCTGTCTTCTTCATCGGCCTGCTTCTGCCCTGGTGCGGAAGTAAAGTAAGGGACGCCAAGCAATTGCTCGCACGGAAACATATCAGGAGTAACCGCAGCTGCGTGGTATAGCCACGGCATACGATTATGGAGCACGGCCTGGTACATCGAGATTATTGGAATATTGGTTTGTTATAGTAACTGAGAACTTAAAAGAACGCGGGGCGCGGCGCATCGTGATTGAATCTTCGCCTTTTTTTAAATCTGCTAATGCAATAATATATTGGCTGCAAAAAGAAGTTTCTTAATCAATCAACCAATCATTGGCTGCAGAGCGGTCATAAAGGCTCGGGACTCGCCCCTCCCGTCGTGTCTTCGACTTTTAGCATACTATACGGAGCGCAAGTTCGTCCGCTTTTTCTTGCACAGGAGTTGCGACGACGTCGGGGCGCCGAGCTCTAATTGACTGATTGAAAAAAAAATAGTGAGTATACCTCAAGGCATGCCTTGAGTAATGCGTAACTGCAAAAAGAAATTATGTCGCGGAAAAAAGATAACGAAGAAAATGCTTCCAGAGTGACGGTTTGCTAACAATTAAGTATGATTCGTCCGGCAGCGCCATGTTAAAGGCCGAAGACCAGACTCGAGATTCTGCAAGGCAGAAGATCCTCCTCACCATGGGGGAGGAGGAAACAGGCAACGGTGGACAGGGTAGAAGTGGGGAGTGAAGGAAGTGAGAGAAAAGTGGAAAGCGCGAACTGGTCGGTCGGTCTTTAAGCGAAATTTGCTCAACCTTGAGATGTTGCTCCAAGGCCGCAATCAGTGAACCCGATCTCGGGCTTCAACGTCGGCGTGCCCCGCCAAACTGCGACGCGGAGCACGTGCCCAATCGTTTGCTGGCGCGTTCGTCCTGCCCAAAGTGGCCCTTTTTGACCACCAGCCACACTGACCAGACAGAAACACGACCGAAGTGCACTACGTTTACTATACATGCTGGCGGAAAAGAGCATGGGGCATATGGGAAGTTTATACGGATGATTTAGAGTACATTTACGCACATAATATTTCTTTAATAAAAACATATCATTTGTCTTCTAGTTAAAAGAAGAATAAAAATAATATAGCTTTATTAGAAGCTCCGTGGTCTTGACTATCTGAGACTTAAACCGCATCTAAGTTAAAGGGATACTTCAACGAAATTTGAAATATTCCCGTCATGTTCGAAAATAGGTTGAATATGATCCACAATATCCGTAAATGACAATCGCACGTTTGTATTTTGATCCTGGTAGCTGTATTTTTCGTTATAAACGGCCCACTCTGGCAAGCGCTCGGAGAAGGCCCAGCTTAGAGCAAGTGACATCCAACGCAATCGTGACGTAGGTCGTCTCAAGACGAGCAAAGCTACGGCGAGGCTGACGTCGAGAGGATGGCCTAGTCGTTCCAGCCACCGAAGCGGCTGCTTTTGTAGGAATTTCGAGTGACGGGTTAATCTTCTATAATCTTGTAGGGGGACAATAGCGACTTCTGCGACACACAAAGGGATTCTCGGGAACAGGGGAGTTCCTCCTTCCCCCTTCTCTCGTCGTGGCCGGAGCAGACAACCTCCGTCACTAGGTGTCAAGGTTCCTAGACGAGCATTACAAACGAGGCGTTAGCGACATCCACCAGGTGCTCTTTGCTAATCGTTTAATTCGTTTTAAAATACCTTTTCGAGACTTTTTTAGCAAGATATTGGTATGTTCCATGTGATACTGCTCTTTTGAACACATATAGACCAAAACATGAGCGCCGAAATTTCGTTGTAGTATCCCTTTAAGGCAGTGCAATTATTTGATAATCTAAAGATTAATCTGCTAACGCATGAATCGCCTGCTCGCTTGTTTATCAATAGGTAGTCAAAAGAGCACCTTTCTACGGGGTTGCTTCAGTTATATTGTCTTCGTTTTTGTCAAAGAAAACATTAAAAATTTAATAATTAGCGAGACTTTCGCTCCTCTGGGACTCCAAATTTTCAAAATACGCAGCTGCCTTTTCTTTTTTTTTTCTTTTTTTGAACCAACTTTTAAATACGCACGCAGATAGGGAGGGAATCCCTCATCTTTTTTACTGACGCTAAGGGGAACGAGGAACCAGTATAGCACCGCGATTTTTTAATAGCATCTAATAAATCTAAATATAGAGCACGTAATATCTGCCAGCATGACGTCAGTAAAACAGGTAACTACCTCTCTAATTCTTTTTTTTAATTTGAATCTGCCATCAGCCCCAAGAGTATAAAGTTAAATGACACGAAATTACTTCATTAAAGCGCACTGTTCCAGCATCACTGGGGCTATTCAAAATCCAGCGATTGCTTCCCTCAGATGCTATATTTATAAGTTCGCTATATTTTAACGATGCTGTCAGACTCCGCATTAGACAGATTAACCAAACAATTAATCGATTGACGGATACCGATTTATTGGTTAAAAATTCTTAATCGGTGCACAGCCCTGATCTTGGTCACTCGATAACAGAGAGTTTTAGTAGGTCGTTCCGATGACTCCGATAACGATACCCGATACTCTGCCTCCGCCTTTGCGCTTACATATATAGTATCGTTATCGGGGGTATCGGAACGATCTACTAAAACTCTCTATTAACTACGAGATAATCATTGAGGAAGACTTACTTGAAAAGAAAGTCGTAGCTAACTCAACAAAGCTAAAACCTTTCCTTTCATTTTTATATCGTAAAAAAATCATGCCCTTGGTTCTGCGTTGCTAAACCGCTCCCAAAGCATTGAGATTTGCCAATCCACGAGCTCGCGAGCCGCGGCTGGTAGCGCTCTCCTTCGGGCAACTGAAACACCAAAAAGCACCCGTTGCAACGTTATCCGACTGCTCGCTAGGTGGCAGGACCTGTTTGGAGCACCGTTTGGGCTCGCCTTGCAATAGACCGCAGCGGATGCTACGAGCCATCCGGCCAAGGAGGTTGCATCCGGCGCTGGGAACGTGACAATGCAACCCTCGCCTCGCAGCGCTGCGCCCACCCGAAGGGCACGTGACACCCACATAACATGAGATTTGCTTCGATGCCTTTGCGGTTCATCGTAAGGTAAAACAAAGTCGATACGCGCACAAAATTAACAACAATAACCAGCGGCGTAGACTTTCCAATTTCCCGGGGGGGGGGGGGGAAGGGGGGGCAGGCTGACAAGTTTTTTTTTTTGTCGGGGGGGGGGGGGGGGTGCAACGCGTTACCCTTTCGCCAGAACTGGAGATTGAAGTTAACGAAAGCACGCTGGGATTCCATTTCTCTTGTATTTGGTCAATAAAGGCAACGTGGGCGTTCTTTTGTTTACATGCCACTACTAGAAGCTCGTTACATGGCACGTAAACATCGTCTCGGTAAGGATCATGGCACGAGCCCCGATGCCCCCCCCCCCCCCCGAAGTCTACGCCTATGACAATAACAACTATAGAGGGCGTATCTAAAAGGAAATTCTAAATAAAATGAGCATAAAGAAACGCCATCCGTGTTAGTTTTAAGGTGAAATCTTTATCTTACATTTCAACATAGTCGTTTAAAAACTGTTTTTACCTGCTCCATATAACCGTGTCCACTGCCGGCAAAAAAATCCATGTCCATTGCCGAAAACAAATTGTAGAGTCCATCCACTTCACGTGAAGAAGTACCAGCGAAGCTGCTATCTTGCGACATCTACACGACGTCTATACGATTTACACATGATTGAAATGAAGACGCGTACACGAATTCGTTGTTTAACTGTCTTTATTTAATTCTTAGTGACTAGAGTGATCATTGCATTATGGTCAGTTAAGGGCTAAACCCAATTTTTCGAGGCACACCTCGAGGACAGTTTTCTTTTTTCCGATTGAGCCCAAGTTTTTTTACAGCATCGCGGAAGCGAAAGAAAAGGAGGTTAGATCGGCGCGTTCTTCCCTTAGCCTTGTCAGAGCGTACTCTTAGCTGAGATACGTCGGTCGTCGGTGACCGTAGATGATAACAAGGAATCGGGAACTCACAATCTAATAAATGCCAAGGAAGGCTGACTCACGCGGGTTGCCCCCTCTTTTTGTTTATACTTGCCACGACCAATCGGAACAAAAAAAGCGTCGTTTAAACGGGAGATTTTTTTTTACATTTATAGACGCATTTTTTTTAGATTCTAGCACATAACAGCTTCGCTGTAAACGCCCGCCGTACAGCCCCTCTTATGCCCGTGCGACACTCGTTTGTTAGGCAAATAGTAATAATAATAAAAAAAGGCTTTATAAGCAATGGACGTTTCCACGGCGATGAGGCTGTGAAAACAGACCCCGATAATAAACTAAATTGCATCACAAAATTAAAAAAAAATTTTGGGGTACGGGTTAACAGAAGTAATACCCCGTCAGACGGGCGAATTTAGCGTCACTTCGAGCGAAGTGGAATTCAGAAACGATGGCATTGGCGATGGCTGAAGGGATATCCGTGAGAAATATCAAAATATACGCGGAAAACTCTCGGTAATATTTTTTCCTCCTTTTCATAAACAACATTATCAGACATTGTTCTGCTAATTTACTTATTAAGGCAAAGGTCTCTCGCTCGCTCCTTCGGGGTCGTAGAGGCGCCCCCAAGGAGCGAGCGGGAACCTGAATTTGTCTGGTACCAATGTCATAATACCTACAGACAGATTCAGGTTCCCCGCTAAATTTAGCGAAAAAAGTGACGTCATGACCTATTCACCAATTCAGTTCCCCGCTAAATTTGGTAGCAAAATTCACGTCATGACCTATGCACCAATTCAGTTATTTAGCCGAAAAATTGACGTCGCAAAAAATTGTACGCCCCCCCCCCCCCCCCCGGGCTGAAAAATAAAATAAATATGCTCCAGTTCTTGGTCGTCGAGACCGAACACCTCAGGGGCGGATGCAGGAATTTCCTGAGGGGGGGGGGGGGGGTCAGGTGTTGGTCCGCGTACCATATGTTTAGGAACCCCTCCCCTCTCCTTCGTTTTACCCCCCCAAATTTTACACACGCAGAAATCAAGAGGGGGTAGGACATCCGGACCCCCCTCTAAATCCGCCCCTGCACCTGCCCGTATGTGCAACGATAAATGCTATCCCATTCATAGATATTCACCCCTGTGGTTCCAACATTTTTTTTAACTGTTTTATTCAAAAAGTGAAACTTGCTTTTTCTTGCGCCTTTGAATTTGAGCAATTTCGCTCTCTCACCTAAATCACTTTTAAAAAGTTGCAATGATAGTTAGCCTTATTGTTATTAATATTGTTATTTTTGCATCAACGCCAATGACCTAAAGCGATTGTTTTAATTATTAATTGAAATCGCAGTTGTTGTTTTTTTGTTTTTTTTATGGCAACACACTAGTGTCGCCAAGGCTGTGTGGTGGTCGTACAGTAAAAGAGCATCTTAATAGAACATATACATCATTTTACGGCAGCAGCCTTCAATGAGGTGCCGACATCTTGGGTACACAAGCCTAAAGAAAAAGTAACAAATGCCCTATCTCCCACCGCTTCCTGCATTTTTCCTTAATTTAAAAAAAAATATCACATTTTTCTTCTTTCTTTTTTGGCACGAAGTTAGTTATTGAATTACTAGAAAAGAGAAAGTGTCGAGCCATCATGATAACTGTGCGCTCGATTCGCAGACTGCCCTGGCATCCATGATCACGGGCATGTGCACGGCGTCCTGGGTGGCCATCGGCTCGCTGATCTACCCCAAGAGGCCGGTGGCTGCGCACACCAGTTTGGAGGGGTGCGCGTTCAACTACACGCTCCAAGCCCCAGACCCCGTCGAGTACCGATCAGGGTACGCGTAAGATTTGCTGTCTCAAATGACATATCAATCACCCACCAAGATGTGCCATGCTGTCATGCATGTTCTGGAAAAGCAGACAGTAAGATTTAGCATTTTAGCGTTTTGCTTGCCATCCTCGCACAGATTACCAGAGGAACTGACAAATATTGGGCTGGGGGGCAGCGGATGAAAAAAGGGTTTTTACAGCAATACATTACACTACACGTGAATTTTATTGAAGCTAAATGTACTACGTACGGCGACGAATTCGGTTATCTGTAACACACGCACGCTTGGTTATCCCACACTGCCAGTGGAAACGGCGTTTGGATTCTAATGTGTGCAAGACCGTTTTCTGCCACACCGGACAAGCGCAGCGTTTCAGTGGGCGTCTACATGGTAAACGTATACGCGAGCTGTGAGCAGAGCAGTGACGGCTCGCTTGTTACTGGGAAGAAAGTCCGCCATTTGACGCTCCGGCGCATTTCGGAGCGCTACACAATTGAGTAAACTACCAACCTAATAATATAAAAAGTCCTTTTCGTATTTTTACTTTTCTGCCGAGCACTAGGAAAGCCAATCACTGCAATCTACGGCGGAGGCTCGGCGAATCACGACACTAAGCATGGCGTTTCAACAGTCGACGTCATGCTCATATTTCGAGTCCTGTCTTCTTTATTTCGCTTGCCCTTCTCTTTCTGCGCACTGTGTACTTTTATATAAAACAAAAGCAGAAATTTAAGGCGGATGTTTAGTGCCATGTAACCATAAACTGGTGGCTCAGTGCCATCAGCCCTCATCAAACATTGGGTACGTAGGATGATGTTATACATCAAAGGTACCGAAATGTAGGCTGTCCAAACAATTGAATACCCAGTGAAATGCGTCATAGAAATTAAGGAATGCGCATAGCGAGCAGAAATGTTCCTCAACGATGTGCTTCTGTGGTCGTTTTACCCTGTGACATTTCAAGGCTTACACGGTACATCCATTCCTATGAAAACTGAACGCGCAATCTCTGAAGGTTGGAACGCTGGACGCTAATGTAAACTGCCGAGTCGGACGGACAGTCAGGTTCGGTGCTCTTACCAAAACGATCTCGAGATAAAACCGAAAATAGAGGCAAACCTGATTGAGCGAATACACCTGCTGATGATACGTCGCTCACCTGTGCCGCATGCTTTCTGCCTTCCATTACTTGTGGCGGCACATCTTGTTAGGAGCACCCAAACTGAGCCGCGCCCCTACTCGGCTCTGTGCGTCGCTGACCTTTATCTTGGTGTTAACCGTTCCGGCTAATTTTGACAAGCTCTCCGAGTACCAATAGTGTTATCCGTAGCGTTCTTGAGAACTAATAGCGGAGAAAGGAACGTCTTAAACGAGTAATATTGTTAACGTTTGACTACTGTGCAGTCAAATAAAAAAAATACCTATCAAATCTAGGAAGCAGTAATCAACACTCTCTTGTAGCTCTTCCGACACGGAAGTGTCGTGCTTCGGGAAAAGGGTTTAAGATGATTATGTGGCGTCGATTCCTTTCTCACAATCTGCGTTACCTACCCTGTCTCAATTAGTAACAATGCTCTACGATTTACTTTCTCACAGGGGAATCTTCGAGCTCTACCACATTTCCTACTTCTGGGTCCCCGTCATCAGCTTCTTCGTGACAATGATCCTCGCGGTTGTAACCACTGCCGCATTAGGCAAGTATTGAACACGACTGCAATTTACAACAATTCTTTGCAGACCTGAAGTAAAAAAAAAAGTGAGATTACGCTGGCCTACAGCGAATAACAAATATCTGCGATTCTTTACAGGGTTTAAAAACTCGGCTGACGTTGATCCGAGCCTCATAGCTCCTGGGCTTCGGAACTTTTACCTGCGGACGCGACAGAGCACAACGCTTAGCGAGAGCAAGTCTACGGTGAAGGTAAATAACGTTTGTAACACAAAAAAACAACAAAAACAGTACACGTTGCGCGTTAAATATTACACAATTGCGACAAGAGTGCCGATTTAAGGTATACCCCATGAACGTCCTCTTTGTGTAATAGTCGAGAGAGTATAAGAAACGGACGGCGCGACCTATATACTGATTGACCACGCTTCTTGCCGCTTTGTGACTCGTTCTTTCGCATTCTTATAACTAATGTCCCAACCTAATCGTCCGCTGAGAGATTAAACCTCAGACTCACCACGTCCTGCGTTTATTAATGCGAATAGCATTCTTTGGGCTGCTTCACGCGCTTTTTCGTCTATGTATCTATCTATCTGGCTATCTGACCTACCCACGCCGCTGGGTCGAGTAAATAAATAAGAAAGACCGGCGCCGGCTGGGATTCGAGGCACGTTGACGCTCTGATCAGCGAGGCAGACGCGCTAAACACAGAGCTATGAGCGGTCATTCAATCGCATCTTCTCTAAACGGTTGTTTATATGCGTGCGCCATAGGACGCGCTTTTACAGCGCTGTCACAGCTACGGCAACGCGTGCCATCGCGAGGCTTCATTCCCGGCTCTCCGTGCAGGCTGAGCACAACCGCTACATCACCCTCTCCCGAGCGCGGGAGAGGGTGAGCTAGTACGTGGCTTCCGCTCCTGCCGAGCGGAATGCGCCCTCGATGCATGGAACGCGCGCACTGGCCTGTGATGGCGCTGTAAAGCAGCGTCCTATGGTAAAGATATAAACAACCGTTTAGAGGTACCGTTGGTTGAGACTAGCTGAGACGCCAGAAAGTCTGGTCGGTACCATTTTGAGTGTTTGTGCGTATGGCGCGTGCTTTGCTCGCCTTTCTAAGTGACACAAACGCACGTGCTGGGCTGCGGAGATCGTGCGCAGGGCTGTGAAAGTGTCAACAAATTTAGAATCGCCTCAAGAGTGGGCTGGCGTATCTAGAGTGTGCCGGCCACCTGGCGAACGCGCATAACTCCGCACCGTTTGATGCTATTCGCATTAACGTAGATAATCATTCCCAAAGGATGGGTTCTGCTGACTTTTAAGCTGTCAGTCACTGTAATATATTATTCATTTATTTAATAATTACGTTGGGTCGTTTTTTGCGAATTCAGCTTGTCTTCCTACCAATGCATCGCTATGTTTTTTTGTTTTTTTCAGCTTTCGGAGAAAGAAGATTGGGCGTCGGAGAAGCAGCCTGAAAGCATCAAAAACGGTCACATCAACTACGGCATGACAAACGACAGTGAAGCGCAGTCGACGCCCATGTAGAGCGGCCTATGGCAATCTTTTCAACGCGGAGGACTTTGAGCCGCTGTATATGCCTATTCCACTCCAAGTCCGACATGCAGTCGACGCTCCGTCGAAGCAAGTCAAGCCACGCCAAAGAACATCATCACAGCGCTCTTCGCCCTGTGCGTTTCCTATCAGCCACGCGATGAAACCAATCGCGCGCACTGAATGCGTGATTGACTTAGCCGGTGATATATCATACCCACAAAGACAAGGAGTGCCGTGACGAAGCACTTTTGACGTTGCTTGGGTGGTTCCGTCGAATCATCGTAGCGTAGGCCGCTGTTGGACATGAAGGGAAACGGAGTGTTTCTGTTGTGATGAGCAGTGCTCGCCGCTTGCGAGCAAAGAAGGGCCGGCTCTGCTGTGATAAACCAAAAAGAACTGAAACCCGACACTCGCACGGAGTTTACGAAGACGCAACGCCATGGGACGCTTGGCTGCCGATTCGACGCCCAATTCCGTGACGTGTTTGCTGCCAGTGACGGTGCTCGTTTAACGGGTTCGTACAGCGAGTGATATTCGACTCGCGACGAAGAGGACGGCGATCACTTGACGAACAGGCGAGGCACCCGCGTGTTTTGTACCATACAAATAAATTATCATCGTGTTTTGTTTTACTAACGAATGCGTTACTACATGGCTCGCAGATCGCTATTTCCGGTTTCGCACGCTCCCGAAACGGAAGACTCTCACGGGTGCGGCGTTAGCGTTCGGCTGGAACTCGTGTGCTTACCGATTGAACACGAGTATACTAGCCGAATGCTGACACGCAGCATTCGTGTCCTCACTGACGGAACGCGACCTCTAAGCAAACGCCGATGCAAAACTGCCGCCCAAATCTGTGCTCCTCCCCAGCGGCGTAGACTTTCCATTTTCCCCGGGGGGGGGGGGGGGGGTGCTATTCCGCGCAATTTTTTGTTCCACCGGAAATTATCAGTAGTTTATTTTAGAGGATACATTTTACAGCGTATACGTATATCGCCATCTGTCCGTCGCTGTGTGTCAATGTCAATCACCGTGCAAGCGTAGTCGTGTGTTCATCACCGGTACCACGGCGCATGCGCCGGCGAGCACAAATCTTCGCACGGGACCACTTGTCGCTGTTGCCAGGCGTGGTGCAGCTGAAACACAACTATCAGCGCCACGTCGGGGCGCTGCACTTTAGCTATAATTGTAACAGCAGTGCTCTTGGTCCATTATTTTTTCTAATTTTTATTAACGACTTGCCAACTAATATTTTCTCACGCATGCGGCTCTTCGCGGACGACTGCATCATCTATCGCTTCATTGGGTGCGTTAAGTTGTGACTCCACGACTCCAGTTCGGGTAACTCCGTCAGAGTCTCTGCTAAATGGACTAAACGGTGGGACATCGCAAAATGGCAGGCTGCTGTGGGAAGCGGACCAAGCGGACGTAAAAGTGATCGATGCCGTGTTTCCTTCTCGCCAGAACTGGAGATTGAAGCTAACGAAAGCACGCTGGGATTCCATTTCCCATGTATTTTTGTCAATAAAGGCATCGTGGGCGTTATTTTGTTTACATGCCACTACTAGGAAGCTCGTTACATGGCATGTAAACAGCGTCTCGGTAGGGATCATGGCGGCGAGGGGGCGGGGGGGGGGGCTCTGCTCCCTCTCTCTCCGGATCTTATTAGGGGGCACGGGACCCGATGACCCCGTAGTCTACGCCTATGTCCGGATCCCCGTAGTCTACGCCTATGTCCGGCCCTATACGTCCTCGTCAAAGCACTTTCACACAGCACGGTTCGACTATCTACTCACCCTCAAGTAGATCCGACTTACACCCGCGGGTCAGATCACGTCATAAAAGAGGCTTTCAGCCTCTGTCAAACACGCGAGGTCGTGCAGCGCACTGTAACGCGTCTCCGACCGGTGTGTTTGGCGTTCTATCCTCCCATACGTGGAAGGTGCTCCCGTAGTGGCGACAATCAAATGACTAAATTAAAAGTGGGAGTGTCATGCTCTCGGATGTCGCGATCTTGGTTGTTGACCAGTAAACATGTTGCCGAAAAGGACTAGCGAACGCGAGTGTCGCAGTCGTGGGGAAAGCGGATTGTCCCGCCTAGCCGCACTGTCCGTGCAAACGTTTTGAAAGATAGAGAGATTTAGTTAGATCGTTCCGATGACTCCGATAACAATACCCGATACTCCGCCGCCGCCTTTGCCCATGTAACGCATCGTTATCGGGGGTTATTGGAACGATCCACTAGGAACTCTCTAATGACGGAAGGAGTACCGGGCCTGATGGGTATTCTTTGCCGAAAGACCAGTCAGTCAACATGCTCGTGTTCGTTGCTTCAGGTTTCGCTCGCCGCGAGGAAATGTACGGACAGAATTTGGTTTGGTGATTGAGAATCGAAGCCTGAAAAATAAAGGTTTCCTCGCTCGCTACCCGCGTGAACACTGCGAATTCAAATCCAAGTCGCGATTTATGTTTCTTGGAGAACAAACTAACGGATTTCTCCTGGCTACATAGGTTCAAATCAGACTGTCAGACGCACTCTTCCCCCCCCTTCCCCTTTTTTTCGTTTTCTATTGTTTTGTTTTAATGAACAACGAAGAATTAGCTGTTTTCTTCGTGAAGTGGTTAAGGTGTGTCGTTTTCTGTCCGCGCGCTTCTCTCTGGAATACTTGGTGGGCGTCACGTAAGCGATTAACGCGGGACGTCATTGATACTGAGGTTTTCCAGAGCCGGTGTACCGTTCTATGTTTGAGGCAGGCTGCAGCTGCAAGAAATGTTTTAAGTGGAATGCTTGAAAAAATGCCACTTCCCTTTAGAAACGCTCTGCTCTTTGGATTGAGCAGAGAAAGATTTTTGTCCCATGGGGCACTGATTGCTTTCTCTGCAAAAAGACCTGGAACTTTAGAACATGTCTTTTTAGCTTGCTGAGACGCCCTGCTGTTCTGGGACGTTCTGCAGAGGAATATCAAAAAAGATTTTCCTTTAACTCCAGAGTGGCATCAGGTTACTCCCGGTTGAAAAAGGTGATGAATTCCCTGCTGACGTGGTTGTGCTCGTGGGCCATACACGCAATACGGAGATGCACATGTGCGGTAGACGGCGTGCTTCATGTGAACACACACTCAGTACGGATGTATTTATGGAAACTGTCCACGCGCTGAATTCAGTACACACAACACTACGATGGCCGCCTGAACGGTTTCGTTATAGACCTTGAAAGTTTTTGGGAACATAAAGGAATTTTAAATCCTCATGCAGGCGTACCATTTGTCGCGCATGTGATTTTAACATTGTGACTGTGTTTGTGTTCATTTGTCAAAACAGATTAAAAAAAAGTGTCGGCGTGGCTTCGTCTGTAGCCTGTCTGGCTCGGAACCGAAGGATCGTGAGGTTCGAATCCCGCCTTCGCCTAAAATTCTCAGAATTTTTTTCTTTGAAGCAAAAGGATTTACTTTATAAAGTGAAATCATTTGAGACACGGAGCGACATTTAATACGCATAAAGGCGGGTTCACACGTGCATTCTAACGCGCATACAGCGCTGTTTACGTGTCGTCAGCTACTTATCGTCTGCCATGAGAAACAGTTTTACACGGTGCGATGCACAAATCTGACGAACGCTCCCGTCAGCACGCATTTAGCGCAAAGTCAGCGCCGTGCTTATAGACGCTTTCGGCCAGCTAGCATAGGCGCCTCCAGCCGACCTTCAGTTTCTGTTTCCTTTTATTCCGTTCGCTTCAGTTCATCATTGAAACAGCAGGACAGGTTATGTCACTTTAGGTGCTACTGCGTCCTTCTCACTAGCATAGGCCTTTGTGGAGCTGGTCAACGCTCGCTTCAGTGGCTCGGCATTTCGGTAAGAAAAGAGAAGGTCGGCAATGGCGGCTCAGTCTGGCGCGTGTTTAAAGCTTCCACGCGTGATGTCACGTTTCACGTGAGCTTTTGCGGGTTGTTTGAAACTCCCTGCGCGCGACGTCATGGGAGCTGTGCCGTCGAGTCCTCTCGACCAATCCGGATTCTCCCGTTAAAAAGCTTTGAGGTGCTCTCCCGCATCGGCAACAAACAAACCCCAGAGTCACTGGCTCTCAACGCATTAAGGAGATTTGGGCTTTCTCACATTCCCTTTATTTTCAGGAATCCTCGCCGCATTCTCGCGTTGTGACAGGTACTGCTAGAGCTCGTTTTGCTTAGAGTGATTCGTGTTCACAACGAAACGCTCGTGGGAGGCGACGAAAACTACCTGCATGTCGATAAAAAAATAAGGAAATTAACTTTAATTTTTACGCGTTTGATCCCCGGTCTGCAATGTACCCGGAATTCCCCGACAGAACCGTCGCGCAGCCGAGACAGTCGTGGGGCCCCACGGATGTCCCTGTTGCCAACAGGCCGTTTGCAACAGGGACGGATGGTTCGGGTGCCGGATGTGGAAAATTCAGCGGCTCGCCTCTATCTTTCTTTTTTTATATTTACTGTGCAGCCCCGTCGGGGCTATTGCAGGAGTGGGGGAGGGGGGGGGGGGGGGGCGTCATAATTTAATATTGAATAAGACAGAAAAAAAACATAAAACATAGTAAAAAAATAGTTCAATCACTGCCAACCGCACACAGAAACTCGTCTGGATGTAATGACCGGATGTTACCGGCTAGCAGATTGCAGTGTTCAATTGATCTAGGGACAAAAACTATCTAAACATGTCAGTACGTGCCTAATATGGTGAAATGTTTGGGTCATGGTGGCTCCTTGTTGATGACGCTATGTGAGGTGAGACGTGACGAGTTAACCAGACAGTAAAGGATTTTAAGGCTCTCAGTGTGACGCCTATTGGAAAGGACTTAAGCTTAGAGCAGAAAGGTTAGAGGATGGGAAAAATCTTTACATTAAGTAGCTATTAAGTATTCACAAACGACTGAGTTATCTTGTCCCCTGAGGTAAACTATCGTCTAGCCCCCCCTTTTTTTCTTATGAATTTATATCAGCGTAAAAACGACGCGCAGATCACTAAACTTACGATCTAGTCTTTTTTTTTATATCATGCTGAACAAGTTTGTTAAAGGGTTTGCTTGTATAGTCCTTGACAAGGTGAAGACGGCAAGGAGGTGAGTTGTCCGCGTCCCGCGTGAGCTTCCAACCTTCGACAGCGCGCCCTACGTCTCGTTCACGTCAAGCACGCATCGCACGCAGTCACAGCACGGTGGAAGGCATTAAGCGCATGTTCGAGAGACACCGGCTGCCACCCTTCTCGTAGGCCCAAGCCAGAATCTCGTTGGCTGCGGAACTACGAGAGGGTGCTCAGGAACTGCGTTTTTGAGTCAAAGTCGACGGAAACATCTCTTCACAAACTCGCGTAGTACGCTCTGAACCTCGATCCGCCGTCCTTTCACGAATCTCGGGAGGCAAAGACAAACGCCCCCGTTGTAAACACAGAGGTACGGCAGTTCGAGCCCGGTTTCTGAGCGGCCGATAGCGAGGGCGATCCGTTGATGATGGGTTTCTTCATCGGGCGTCCCGTTTCAAGAGCACATCGCTCTCCGCGCACCCGGAGCAGCGGAGAAGGTAGGTAGGTAGGTGGCCCGGTGAAATCGCTCCCGGCGTCGCCACTGTTGCCGCGACGGGCTGACCCTTCTTCGTCGGAGCCGCCGGCTAACCCTGCCCGTTCGCTGCTGTGGAACAAAACAACACAAACGAAACAACTGCTAGAACAAACACCAGTCGCCAAGCAAGAGGCGGGTATCTGTCCGATCGTGAAACAGGATCCTCCAGCGTGTATTGAAATGTTTGTTGTCGGCGTCAGCTGGTGGGGCCTCCCCCTCCAAATTGCTCGCGAAGGTTCTGGTGACTGCGAGTTCGCCCAGCTGTGACAGCAGTCTTCGTTTTCCTTTCTGCTCTTTTTCTTTTCGCTTTCTCTAATCCCTCGCTGTAGTTAAGCAAGGTTGCTCTCGGACCCTCTCCCATCTCCGGTGAGTGGGCTGGAATGCTTCGCACAAGCTTGACCAGAGATTTTCGGTCGAAACGGAACTTGTTGCAGGCCCCCCCCCCCTCTTTTTTTTTTTTTTGCTTCTAATTTGTAGCGGCTATTGTGTTTTCTTGGGTCGTTTAGGTCCGGATGGAAAGTGAGATCAGGAGTTCACGCATTCAGGGGTATTCCAGTGCGTCTTATTCCAGCCTGCATGATCGGAGTCTGATCCCTTTTCACGAGGAGTGTAAATGCTTTTTCTTTCGCCCCTCAATTTTTTTTTATGTTTCTTTTTGAGGTTTGTTGGGGTAAGCTGGTCAGAACAAGGTCCTACATAAGCCGGGTTTCATCAAGATACGCGCGTAAAGCAAGGCCCTTGACTCCAAAGACCACCAAGACTCTTTCTTTTGTTTAGGTGACAGTATTTCCAAACTCAGCGGTGGTTTATCTACTTCAACCATTCTTGAATCCTCCGCTGAAAAAGTCCCATTAGAAAACACAAAAACAAATTTCAAAAATAATCTTTTTTTTTTGCATTTTGGAAGGGAAAGGGGGGGGGGGGAGGGGGAAGTGTTCGAAAGGAAGATTTTAAATTGGTGTCAACCTCGTTTGAGGCGAAACACAGTGGCACAGAAATTATATTTTCATGCCGTCCGGGTGTACTCACTTTCTCGAGGACAGTCATTGCTGTTGTGATATTTTTGTCAACAGAATTTATGCGGTATTCGGGCACACCTCCCAAGTAAATAATAATTTATTTAATGAAAAGCAACGATAAAACAAAGGTTGATAAACAGGGGAAAAAAACACATGACCGGAGAGCGAAAAGACCCTCTGTATCTGACAGTTGTTAAGTTTCTTTCGCCTTGCAAATACAATAATAAACGCGGCACTGTTTTTTTTTTTATATCTACAAATATTTTCTTGAGTGACTAAAACATCAGGCATTTCTCTCGACTAGAGTTCACGTAGCTGACTTAGCCAACCCGCAGCCGGCAGAAACGACCAAGCTCCTTATCTGGCGGATTTAGACCGTTACGCGGGGCTGCTCATTAGACACACGAAACAGGCCAGAAGCCAGGCATCGGTCACACAACGATACGGCCATCCGGAGGACAGCTCCAGAACGGAGGAGGACCCTCGCGCGCTGCTCTGCGGCGGCCGCGTGTCCGGAGGTGTACGAACACTCCGGCAGGCCGGGCATTTCCAACTACCCGCAGCACGTGTACCGCATCGCGAGGAGGGGCAATCAGTAACCCACGCTTTCGACCCGGATAAACAGAAATTAAAATAAAATGAAGAAGGCCGAGAATAGGAGGATGGAGAGGAAGCCCCCCCCAAACAGGCACACCAGGTAAGCTCACTTTCTCCAATGATAGACCGCAGCGGATGTTACGAGCCATCCCAAGCCAATTCATCGTTGTCAACATATTACGTCACTACGCGCCGTACACCTGCTGGGCCCCTTCCGAAGGTCACGTGCCGCTCGCGTGCCACTGGATTGGCTTCGAGAGGCTCGTAGCGTGTGTGTCGGTCCACCGCAATGTGAACCGGAGTGCAGACCTCGCTTCCAAACGCGAGGAGCCGCAGGAGAGTCGTCGCTCGCTTCCTCTCCGGGGACTACCCTGCTCTCCGGTCGGGTCGGTTTGACCTGGATTCGCGCGCCCTCTCTTGACCCCCCTCCTCGGTCCCCCCGAAAGAGCGGCTCCCGCGATCGGCATCAGAGCCGGAGCGTCGGTTGTCGTGCGCCGACGAGGGGGAGGACGCCGACTCAGCGCCTCTGGAAACGGCGCGCACTTGACCGAGTGACAGCGGTGGCGCCGGGAAGCCCTAACCCAGTTCCTGGACCGATCGCCCCAGGCGATGCCCGTCTACCGGCGTCGCCGCGCGACTGACGGCTGCGCTCCTCAAGGCCTCGGCGGGTCCGGCCCACTGGGGGCGGCAAGAGCGCCGCGCGTTTCGGGCAACGGGACCGTGCTCGAGAAAGTGGGCCTCTTCTTTCGTCCTTGTGCTGGCCGGAAGTCCCGAGTGGACAGCGGCGTGCCTGGAGTGAGACGGCGAGTGGCCGGAATGGCACGGCGGTTTTGGTGTTCGTGAAGAAATTTTTTTTATTGTTGTTGCGCCATCACGGCATTAACTCTATGGTTGGGACGAGTCGACGAAAAGGTGAGTCGGTGTCACTTAATTATAACTTTTCTCACTGCTTTTCTTTTTTGTTTACTATTATGTCCTTCCGTATCGTGCCAAAAAGGTATTTGTGGCATTTCATTTGACGATGTACATACGCTATGCACTTGGTCATCTTCCCACATGGGCCAAGTAGTGGGGAAGGACGATTACAGTACAGATATGTTATCAGCTACTAAAAGTTCAGTGCGTCCTACCGAGCTCATTCCCTTCTTTTGTGGGCCAATTTTATCGGCGATTGCTCTGTTCAAAGTTCAGCGGTTTAATCGAGTTCACGATGATTGGACGATTCTTGATATTATACACACCGATATTCACACTATCCACAACTAGAGTCACTAAATGAGCTACGCTTAGACTATCGGCACTCTTTTCCCCGATCTGCTAGTGGGCGCCGCCATCTTGATGCTTAGTGCAGTGCAGATGTAACTGTACATCGTCATAATTCAAAATGCAACTTCCTCACCTTTAGATGCGGTGTTAGGAAGCTCAGGTGATATCGTTTTGCTCTCGCGGGCACTGTTTAACATGTCTAAAGGACGGAAAGGCGTTTCCTGCGATTTCAGATAAAGCTTCAGACAACTGCCACCTAATTTTAAGCACCGAGATGGCTGGAGTGTCGTTACCCTAGAGCGTAGCTTATTTAGTGGCTCTATCCACAATCAGGCACCCGTGACAGAATATTTGGTCAATTCGTGGAACGCCGTCAAATCCAGCGGTCGAAGACTCTACCGGGCTTTATTGTCTTTGATTGTTATCTTTAGTTTTTTGCATCAATAACGGTACAGTTTGGAGTAACGTGGAGAGCACAACACACAGTGTTCCTTCGTTGTAGGAAAAAATACCTGTAGAGTTGTGTTGGTATCAGATAGCAGAAAGGTCGCGAAGCAGCACGGGGTACATGATGCACACATAAAGAGGGAGAGAGCATTTATACAGGTGACTCCTCGCAGCAGTGTCTCAAGGTTCCTCCGTGGCTTAGAAACCTGTCATTGCTGGGACTGGCAAGATCTGAACTGTCATCTTGTGGAATTTTTGTAGTCATTACGTCGCAGAAAATGTTGGTTAAGTTTATCGGGGTTTTTGAACTTAGTACTCCAACGGACGGCAGGAAATCGTTTTTTTTTTTTTGTGTGGTTCCTGTGTAATTTTTTTTTTTCAATTTGAGTGGTGCAAACAATCTGCGGCACAGCTATTACCGGTCAGTACCATGTGCATCGGACTGGAGCCCCGGATGAACGCAGCACAATATGCGTCCTCACGTCCTCCACCTGGGCGCTCGTCTTCAAATTGGGGGGGGGGGGGGGGGGTGCTTGTTTTCAGGATAATAAAATATAGATTACTTGCAATTTATTTGATAAAAATAAATCTTCCGTCAGTGTAAGGTCTATATAATATTATCTTTTTCCACTGCCGGCTGCTACCGTCGCTTAGATACGGGAAATCCACATGCAGCCTTAAAAAAGTGCGATGGCATCAAGATACAAACGTTATCTTCAGCGACATTTTGCGACAGTGCATGAAGCGAGCCTAAAATAAATAGCTAAGGCGAGCTGATTCATTGTTGACCTCAAAATAATTTAGACAATCTCTGATAAAAAAAGAAATCTTTGCTAATGTTTGTTGACGCACACAAAGGGAAAAACGATTTTGTCGACAGCGATTTTAATTGCCAAATAACTGCACAAAAATCAACAGAATTTGTTGATTTTGAGAAAGCGCCTTCGTTTGGCGGAGCATATTTTCGTCACCTCGTGACAACTTTAATAAAAAGAATGTCGCTAACAATGTACACTTAACCTGGCGAACAGTTTGAACCCTTACGATATCTATGCGACGGACACTTCACATTAACTGGGAGAGGGTATTTCTACGTTTTAGATATATCTTGAACACATGCATGCAGAAGCTATTTTTCCTTTCGTTCTCACGTTTGAAACAATGAAACATTGAAACAATGCATATTCGCGGAACCTAGCTTTTTGCCGATTCCGGAGCATGAATCGCATTTCGACGTCTTCTAAGGAAAATACAACAAAAAAAAGGGGAATTTGAAACACGCCTCAAGAAAAGTAATATGACCAAGAATTATTAGAAAAATTATATAAATATTTTTTTTAAAATAACACAGTTTCGAAATGATTAAATTTAGGTTTTTATGAAGTTTGAAAACAAACATAAAATAATTCGTGAATACAAATAAAAGAAGGGTACTATCAGCCTAGACACACAGATATGACAACACGAATACAGTATTTAGTAAGCGCTAATTAAAAAGAATATGGAGATACAAGGCTCCAAATATATTACCCGAACGTGAAATGTACAAGTTCGTCAATTTTTATCTCGGCAATATAATTTGGCTAATTTTTCAAGTGTATAACAAAAAAATACTCAGATTTACACGAAAAATTCTATGAATATTTGAATATTTTCAGTATCCATAACAAGTAACAGAGCTTCGTACAAAAAATCAAACACAGAAAATTTGATCTTCACTTTTCTCCACCTAATATTTTTTCGTAAAACAAAAACAAAAACAAAAACAACAAACTTTTTTCTAAAGCGGTGTTTTTTTGTTTGTTTGTTTTTTCGAGACATGGGGCTAATATATATATATTTAACTGAGAAAAAACGAAATACTCACCCCGACCAGTGGGTTCGATTTAAAGTGAAACGACCCTTTATTTTTTTTTTTGGCATTAATTTCTTTTTTTTAAATTTTTAACCATCCTTGCAATAGAAATACTAGAAGCATCACTGGATATGTTCCGCTTTCGTCTAGACTTAATATAGTTCTTGTCTGGTTCTTTGTAAGGGTGTTCTCATTTACGAATTTCTCAGATGTTCGACAGACGCGAGTGGTTAACTGTACTTAAGACGATCAAGCGTGAACTTTCAAAGATGTTACTTGCCAAATAATATTAACTGGCAGTATTGGGCGCGAAATTTTAATTTCGTGCATCTTTGAAGTTACACTTGTAGCGTTCCAGAACCCAACGGCGCACATTTGGTTCGTCGAATATAGTGCACAGTGGTTATGTGTGGGTAACGTCATCACTGGAGACATGCAAAATACCTTTTTCTTACCTCATATCAGTCGAAAGCATTGCAGTCGAAAGAGACCATATGGGCACGCAGGTGTTCCAAGCACTTTCCTTTCTTCCGTGAGCAGGAGCGCTGTTGCTGCTCCTGGAACATGTGCGGGTGTCATTAAATATCACTAATATTTACGCGAATATTTAGCCCTTGCTTCTCTTATTGTTAGCCATATTTTCGAACAGGAACGCCTGCAACCAGCTACCGACGCGCTCAATAACACTGTCACAGGAAGAGTACAACACCACGGGCGATACGTGCGGATTTCACCTAAAATTTGTTTGAATTAAACTAAAGTCTGTGACAAATCAAGAACGAAGTGGAAGCTCCCCCACCTCTTTCCACCTTGGCAGGGCGAACGGTGGAGAGGAGGCGACCTCCTCTCCAGCGTTTGCCCTGCCAAGGTGGAAAGAGGTGGAGGAGCTTCCACTTCGTTCTAGACCTGTCACCGACTGTAGTTTAGTCTAGGTTTTTGATGGGACTTTTGAATGGCGAGGGTGCCGTTATCGATTGAATGTAACCCTGACAAACAGAACAACAGGCACCAGCTTGTTTGTTCCCAAACAGTTACGAAGCACGGCCCTTAGAGACAACCGCCAAAATATATTCATTCGCTTGTGTAGATTCACCGAGTCTGTCGAGCTTGGTTCTAGTACAGAACTAGTATACATGATACGAGCTTACGTAACCTGCCCAACAGCTCATCTCGGATAGCCTTTAGCATCTCGATAGCCGCATTGCCAACAGATGCATGAATACAATGACGCTTGATCACTATGATTCTGTTTTACGCAAGATTTGACTCCTTTGGTCTCAAACAAACAGTCCCCGTCCTACCAAGGTAGATTTCCGACAGGGAGCAACAGACTCAAATGACAATGTTCCGCGAACTTTCCCCATGTATGAATATATCTGCTTCCACCGCATATAAGCCTTCAGAATTTACACTCCGTCTCACTAAAACCGTGCAGTACAGCCAAAGCTACAGGGGAGCGAGCGTATGCCAGCCTGTTCAAGAGGAGGGAAAGTGGAAACGGGAGAGAATGGTTGGGATTCTCCCGTTCCTCCTTCCCTCCTCTTGAACAGGTCGGTATCCACTCTCTCCCCTGTAGCTTTGGCTGTACTGCGCAGTTTTAGTGAGACGGAGTATAGTCCTTCATGCTTTGGCGTCACTCAGTCAAATATGGGCGATGAGCAGTCACGGCACTTCTCGCGGTCAATCCTGCGAAACATCACCATTTACGATCAGGCAATAAGGCAACCTTCGTCAGTGTTGCCTTTGTAACATAATAAAACGATCTTAAATGAACGACTATGTCCACTCGTCGCGTTCAGTGCCCATTTTGCGTCTGGGATGGTTTGAGCCAAAAGGCGCAGACCACATATCTCTCAACTAAGCGGCGTGAAGCGACGTCGCGTCGTCTTTCTCGTCCAGGGCGGCGCGGCCTTGTTGGGCGTCGAGGAAAGTCGGCGCAGCGGGCAATCTCATAAAGTAGCGGGTCCCGATTACACAAGCTCAAGGTCGTTATCCCTTTTAGGCAAAAAACCGCACGCGGTGGGCTCCTCGCCACCGCGATGCCGCTGCAACAGGGAGCCCCGGCAGCTCTCGCAGACGGTCTGGAAATGGTTTCAGTAGGACATCCTCATATAGGTCGCCGCAGCCTCCGCCGAGAAGAAGCCGGGCCCACAAAAGGCAAGAAGGCCTCTTCTCCTGGTCCGGATTTCACGCACGAAAGCGCCATGACGCCGCCGCCGCCGACCAAGTTTCCCCCACGAGTGGCCCTCACGAGCGGGCTTCACGAGGCATGCCGGTGCGGAGCGCGCTTCGCTCCCTCGCCGCAGTCTCCTGTCTCCGCATTCGGCCGTTCCGTACGAGCTGCGAACGGAATGTTGATTACTATCTTGCGTCCAGTATCGTACTTTGATGCTACCGCCGGAGAAGGTGATGAGGAAAAAAATTATCCTAAAGCCGCGGAATTTGCACAAAGAGAGTGGGACGACCCTGAAAGGAACATATACCGTGAAAACCGACGAAGATCATTCTTTCTCAAAATCTTTGTACTTGAGGTTAGGGCAGCATTATCCGCAAATTAGCGCCACAAGGGCGAAAGCTTAAGTCCATTAGGAATGCAAAACACGTATGTCTCCTCGTGCATTCAAAGGTATGGAGGCACTTTGGGTAAACGTCCATCCTCAAATCTCGACGACCGGTATAGCCACGTGGTAAAAAGAAGCCAGTATAAAGTTTCGCGAGTGTCGACGGACTCTCTGGGTTAGTTGACGCGCATCTTTATTTTTTTTATTCTCTTTTGTTGCACTTTAGCGCAAAAAAGTTGCACCTGGCGACCATGGCTCACCTCTAGAGTCGTAGACTGAAGGAAAAATCCAATGCGATCTAGAGGTGAACTTGGGGCACCCGCACGCATCGTAATGTGTCCGCGCAGCGCGGGCATTACCAGGCAACCTTTATCCGAACTGAAGGTCGTTCTGCTCCCCTCTTTTATCCGAAAACTGCCACAATGGCGCTGCATTGTGCGGGGACTCGTAGCGTGACCTTGAGGAAGGATAACGCCAGGAAAACAGTCCGTGTGCAATGCGGCCCACGTGTGTGTGCCTGTGTATATGCCTGTGTGTCTGAGCAAAAAAAAAAGAGCATTATTCCACAACGGGATCCATCTCGCCATCGGCAAGCTTTGCAACGACATGTCCCAAATTATTTTTTTTATTTTGCGTGAATTGCGTCATTCGACCTTTGAATTGACAGCCAAGGTCGCATGACTCCGAAATTACTCCTTAGGTTTGTCTGAGTTTACATTTTTCTACCGCATAATAGATAAATGTGAAAATGAATGAGCCGTATGACTGAAATAGCCCAAGAGAATCCCAGGTGCACGGACAAGAATCCACGATTTCTTCGTTGCCGATCACAGCTGTTGCCAGCTACACTACGTCAACTTCGGTTTTCTTTTTACAACATGAAAGCAACACGCTCTTCGGTGGCCTTCATATAAGATTTTATTCAGACACAGTCTGGGAGAACGTGATACTCCATGACACACAGTAGGACATTGATAGAACGGAATAGGGCCCATGTTCGTCGTTTACGTGTTTCACAGGATAAATTGCACTTGATTTATTTTTAACAAATCTTGGAAAGCTGACCTTGGTTTCTTGTAATACACATGCAATGCAGAAACCCCGATGACCATTAAATCAACCGCAGTCAAGGAATAGATAAATAAGGTTGCATGTCTACCGCTGTTTTCCGTCAAGTACGCTGTATCAGTGATGCTTTAAATGACTGACAAAAGAAAGTGAAATGAATTTGTCAAAGTGATGGGTTGCAGCTGTGCTTTTAGAGGGAGCGCAAGACATTACTACAAATCCAGTGTGTCAACTGCAACACTTAACGTCGCCATCTGTTTTGTTCTTTTTTTGAGGTGGTCTGTTTTGCCGTTCAGTACAGTGAAGATATCCTCGGTTTGACTAAATCCAAAGCTACTGTCCAATCTCAAGCCAGTTGAAAATCACGTTGTCTCTTTTGTTTCCACATGCCTGTGAGTTGTAATGATTAGACGGGAAAAGGGGAAATGCCCGTGCGTAAATGTTATCCACCCATCACGGGGGAAAGGCTCGAGCGGGCAGGGGAGAGGGAAAAAAGAAAGTGAAGGGGTAATGGGTAGAAGCTTTGATCGTGGCGGCTAACCAAGAAATTCGTACAGTTAACTGCGGATTGGGGGGGGGGGGGGGGGGGTTGCCTAAAACCGCGTTGACTGCAGAGGAAGCTCAAAATGTGCGAAGTGTGGTGAACTGTATACGCGGATATAAAAGTATTGAGAAACAAAGTGTCACACCAGGCGGCGCAAAACCTGGATGGCATATTGTTTCACCCGCGATGTCAAATTGATACGATCACAGTGGCATATTTCTGCTCTCGCAAACATCACCGTTCAAGA